>JAANDH010000471.1:159404-197960 GCA_011799765.1 Nymphaea thermarum
ATATATATATATATATATATATATATATATATATATATATATATATATATATATATATATATATATATATATATATATATATATATATATATTTACATATGCACTCTACCGGACGGGTTCCCCCACCAACCAAGTGAGACACCAACCGCGCCCCTTCCCTTTATCCGATCATCAAGCCCCCTGATCCCTTTCTTTTTCTTTCATCCCCCCGTCCCGTTCTTTCTAATTCAACAAAAAAAAGAGGCCCTGGATGTTTGTTTGAAGTGGCAAAGGCAGAGAAAGTACGAAAAAAGTACGTTATATGTGACTCGAACTAATTGAAAACCTATATATGTTCTTGAAATGCTCAAGGTGATTGGATTAGTGAAATAAAAAGAAACCTAATATTATAGAACATTTTCTATTCTAGCCCAAAAATTCTAATTCTTATAGCTAACTGAAAACATATAGATGTTCCTTAAGAGTGCTCAAGGAGATTGGATTAATGAAATGAAAAGTACCTCCCAGTTGAGCCATAAGCAAATATAGTGGCATTCAGACCTTGAACTATGCCAGCAATTATTGACGATATATTCCTGTAAACATCCTGAGAGGAGTCAAATGAATCTCTGTTAGCTGCAGGCATAGAAAATATGAGAAAGGCAAAAAATAATTGCTATACTTGACCAAATTAAGTAAACCATAAACAAATAAATGGATATCATGAAGCCTTATTGGTTGGAATCCCCAGAAAACACAAATACCTAACCTCCCATCATGCATGTCTTAACATTAGAGCTAGATCTCCACTCTTTCATGTACTATATTTCATTTCTTAGATGTGGTCCATGTCTATCTTCAACGGATCTGGAGTGCATAGATCAATACTATGATCAACAAAGTGGGATGCATAATGTGCTTTTTATTTTCTGGTCATTTTTGGGTGCAACCTGCTTTGGCTAAATATGTGAATTGTGAACCAATTGTCAAGCTTTAAAACTTTTATTGGAAATGATTTTTTGTTGTGGGTAAGTTTCTGCATTTTTGGCTTCCCCTTTTGTAACCAGGATGATCTATGCATCCTTCAAACTCACTCCTGACAACGCATTACTACCACTCAAGGTCGAAACTAGTCTTCATCTGAAAGTCGATGAAGACATCATCTCTAATCACCTATCCATCACATTGCAAGAATCTGATAACATCGGGCTCATTCTCTCTATATCACCAATAAAGATTGGTGTACTAGATCTTTCTTAACCTACCTTTCCCTCCTACTGTTCCTCTGAAAGTTATCATGGAAGTTGCACTAACTAAATTCTGCATCATGGTGAAACAAAGAATGGAGAAATAAGGAAAAGTTCAACCGAGAATGCTGCAGCATACATTAAATGAAAAATATAAGTACTTACAGAAGCGGACATAAGCCAATGAACGTCAAAGAAGAATCTAGTGCTCAGAGATCCACCACAACAATCACTTACCGTGTTCGTACATCCAGGCGCAAATGCATAGTCAAACGAGTATCGTTTTTCCTTAGTCCGATTCTGAATTCGGTCCAGGTAATGCTTTGATTCATCAGGATCAAGAACAACAACTCCCTGCAGTTACAGTCCACGTCAATTTCCAACACCTCAGAAACGAAAGAAGTCTATATGAGCCCCAAGGGCGCGGCATTCACCTTATCATCAGTAACTCGGACAATATTGCGACTCCTCTTGCGTTCTGCGTCAGTTAACGGCCGGCATTTCACCGCAACCTGAAACCAAACATCAGGGACGACTAAAATCATCAACAGAACAAACAAGCATCTCGACCAAAGCACGATCATAACCCAAGAACCGACCGTCAACGTCGCAGTTTGTTTCGATGCTGGCGGACGTATGCTCGGCATAGTGACACAGAGTCCCCCAGATAAACATTAGCGTCCGCGTCCAAGCTCTCTAGCCTGACTACATCCCCGGAAACAAGACCTCAAGATTCATTTCTTTCAACCTCTACTCCGCAAATGGCCTCCCCCATTTCAATCTAACCCTCCCCACATATCAAAAAACGCAAAAAAAAAAATAACGTGGAAGGAAAAGCAATCCCTTGTTTTCCTACCCAACGGTCCACTCCCCACAAGAAATCGAAGAGAAATGCAGCGAAGTAACCGACGAGAACCCTAAAGCTCGAGCCCCGGCAACAGCATTGACCTCAAATCCAGCTCTGCTACAAAGCTCGCGAACCTTCATTCCCAGGTATAAAACCAATAAGAAATACGAAGTGCCAATGACGCGTCAAAACATGGAAAACGTCAACCCGAGACCATTTACTGCGATACCCATTAAGATCTCAAGAAATTTTACAGCCTCCTTCGTGACTCCGTCCAAAGGGCGTCCCTCAGATTCCGGTGAAGCGGACGAAAGAGGTGGGGGAGACAAATCGGGGGAGAGATTCTTCGGAAAGAGACTTAAAATCCATATACTGAGCTAGACCGAACATCAAGAAACGGCAACTACGAGGGCCCGTTCGTTGTCTCTATAAAAAATGCCTTACTTAATCCACTCTTCTCCGTCCCATTTAACAAGTAAAAACCGGAGGGAAGGAAGGAAGTGAGATTTGTAGGAAGGAGGAGACAGAGACATGAACAGTAAGAAGGAAGAACCAAAGAGAGCATCTCAGTTTCTCTCTTGTCTCCTCAGCCATGGGAGGGTGAACGAGAATGGACCGTTACATCGGCCCTTGAGATTCGCGGTTTTATGAGGAAAGGATAATAACTCCGAATTCACGTTCCTGCGGTTTTTTTTCATCACCTTCTTCTTCCTGTTTTAACTTCAGTCGGTACCTGAAATTTTCGAGGGAAATTTTCAGGAGGTGTGCTCACATTTTGATGGAAATTCTGACAAGCACTTTTTTACGTTCTCAAAATTTTACAGGTAAGTTTTTGTTATTGTTCTAGAGAGAATCAACATTGCCAATCAAATTTTCCAAATCTTGTGTTAAGACAAGTTGACTCGAGCTCAACTAAGAAACTTTGCATTATTAAATTGTTTTCAGAGGTTGTTGTTCATATAATATACAATATATCACACATGCATAAGTATTGCGAATCATGTAGCTATGTTCGTACTTGTCTCATTTTTATTATGAATAACTAAGAGCCCACACTCAAGCTCATTAAATGTGACATGCATCCAAACGAGCCGAATCAGTGCCCAACATCAAGCCACTCAACTTGCAGTTGCAACCTCCATTATTAGTTTCTTATATTATATTTGGCAGTTGTTTTGGACATTTTTTAAAAAGCGTGGGCGGCTACCAGGAAATTGAGAGACCAAAAGCTGTCTTTTGGTATTTGACTAAAAAGTTTGATCAAACCTTACCGCCGCTTGTTACGTGAGGACCACGATTTTCAGCCCATTCCATTTTGAGTGTTGCTCGGAAGCCGTACTCCGGGACTGACTTGTTCTTTAATTCCTTTATTTCCATGCTGCATCTTCGGTGTTATTAAATATTTCTATTTGGTGTACTTTCCAAAATCCAATGGTTCTACCGCCATATCCTCTAACATTGGAAATAAACTTTAAATTTTAAAAATTTCTTCCTGCCCATCAAATTTGGGATTGAAAAAACTTAACTTTGGGTCCGTTTTCATAAACTTCTTTTCAGAAATTTCGCCCTACTTCAATGGGTGACAAAAAAATTCACGACAAAAAAAAATAATCGTTGGCTTCAAAGCAGCGCTTAATCGCCATTTTTCATCTTTCATTGCTGTCAAACTGAGAAATTTATTTCATAGAATATAAACCCAAGTTCAACAAACACAAACGGGTTTTGGAAATCTGGATTTTGTTTCCATTTCTTCAATTCCTAAAACAAGTGTTTGGAAACTTCTTTCCAATTCCATATTTTCATTGCATCAAATGGCTCCTTTGGGAAACTGTCACCAAGGATTGGCGTCACAGTATTTAAACACAAGCAGCTGATTATACATTTTTTTCACACATTCTTGAAAAAAAAATGACTTCTTCGATCAAGGGATATTTTAAAATCTTTATATAATGAGTCAATGACATATAATATGATTTTAGATCTTCATGGTATGAAAATCTATGGGCTTAAGGTTTGGTGCACTTAGATCATCCGTTTGGCAAGTATAAAAAAATAAAGAGCAAAACGAATATCACATTGGTATGTCTTAAGCATTCAATTAAGATCCTCTAGTATGGATGAATCACAAATCTTGGAGTGCATTTTTCTGTCACATCAGCAAAAAAGCATGTCATGAATATGAAATATAAGATCTACAAAGAAACACTCCGCTACTAGTCCTTGTGATTGTGATGTTGCACAGTTTGGTGCTGTTGAATTGGCATGATGTTGAAAGTTTTAGTTGAATGAATGCAAATGCTTGTTGCTTAAACTATAGTTGGCCAGAAATGTATAGATGTAGACAAAAGTATACCAAATATAAGTCTAACTAACAAAAATGCATGCCAACAAGAGCTTTGTTCCATAGCTGGGTAGGTAATTAGATCCAAGATCTTCAAGTTGAAGGAAGTGAACAGCTTAATGAACTGGGTGCATCTCTTGGCATAATATGGGAAGTGTCCACCAAACTCCAGCTTGGCTTGTAGAAGAAAATTAGGCTAACTAATTGCAATATTGATCAAAGATTCCATTGAATTTAAGAAGATCAAATCTAGAATTGGAGTACTGTTTTGTTTGTATGTGCACCAACCTATGTTTGATTGTTCACCTACTGAGATTTGAAATGCAAACCAAATTCGGTTGGGCACGTAAAAATCGTCCATGAAATCGCGTTTTTTGCGAGAGAATTGAGATCAGGTCGCGTACAATACACCAAAACCCATACTCAAGCAAGCTGAATTTCTTGCTTGCGATGTATGATTGTTCAGTTGCATGTTCTAATCGAGCTTGAATTGTTTCGTCCACTGAGAAGGGATGGAGTCGAGCTTATGGTTGGCAAACTCATAACTCAGACTCAGATCGGCTGAAGACTAGGTCACCGGGTTGGAGAGTCGACATGGCGACTCAACTGGATTAGGTCATAAATTTTTATAGTGCATTTTTTATATGAATAGATGAAGAAGGTAAGTCTATCAAGACTTCATGTTTGATTTTTTTTTTTTTTTTGGATCAACTAATACTGAATAACATGCAATCGGAGTATTTGTATATAGTGAGTTTGAGTTTGTGATATTTCACAATTCAAAAAATAACAAACCTTAGTGTTCAGCAAAGCATGAAATGAGGCTTGCAGAAATGTCATGACCCCATGTATATTTTTCCCAAGAACATTCTCATTTTCTATCTAATGGTGCAAGTTGTTGTTGTAACAGAAAACACCTATTATTAAAAAAAATGTGTATAATATGCGAGAAATAAGTCAGCCATATAAAACGGGAATTAGACATGTTTTTTAAAAAAAACCAGAAATTCACATTTTTTACTTTTTTTTAATTTTCATGATTTATTAAATGTTTTAATTTTTTTTAAAAAATTTACCAAGATTTTCTCTAGATATATAACTTTACCGTATTATATGCAAGAAATTTCTCACTGTATAATACTCGTACACGATATATGTGACAATGAGTGCAACTAAGGCTACTAACTATATAGTGGGAATCAGGCAATAAATTAAATGCATGTTGGCATAAGTCAATCTTCATTTACACTTTCTCGGATATTTCAAAAACGTTCTTCGATGATCCAATGATTAAGAGTATAAAATTGACAATTGGAAGAAAAAAACAGAGAAAAAAATATTCCATCTGTGCAAATGGCAAAATGCATTCCTTTTAATTTGTTTTCCAAAAAAGCAGACAATAGACAAATTAACAATAGACAAATAATTTTTTTTCCCCAAATCTATTTTCTCATAAAACAAAATTTTCACCAAGGAAGGCACCAGTGTTTGTGATACATGGGAAACAAAATGAATTGCTAGGAATGGTCTTCGCTTGTTTCATTAAGACAATCCAAAAATTCAAACATGTGCTTCATTTTTCTTGTAAAAGCATTGATTAAAATCCACGCTTTCTTTCGAAATGCTCCATAGGTGTCGGCAACAACTCATTCTAATTAATTTATTCTTTCAAAAAAAAAATCGTACTTTTTGCAAATTTTTTTTTAAGACCTGTTGATGCCATGGTGTCTTAGACAGGGTGTCGCAAGACACTTAGTATGTGCCTTAAGCCAGAGGCAGAGCCAGGATTTTGTTCAGGGACGGACCAAATAGTGCAACCTCAAATTTGGGTAGAGCAAACTAAACCTAAATTAAAAGAATACATTGCACAACTAATTTTTTTTTATTTTTCTAATGTAATTTTTTTTTTCCAGCTAGTTCGGGGCTGGTGCCCCCTCCCTCCGCCCCTGCCTCAAGCGATGTTTATGGCATTTTATGTATTGTGAATTTAAGGTTGTGTATGTTTTACTGTGGATCTGAGGTCTAAAGTGATCAGATCCTTGGATTTAAGACCAGACTATCCTCTCATCCTACCTTAAATCCATAGTTTTTAACATGTAGCCGAGGTCTTCGCCTCTCAAGAGCACACCTTTTTATGTAGCCTTGGATCTAAGATATGTGGCTATCAAATGTAACCTAAGGTTGTGTTGCACCTTGGATCAAAGATATGTGGCTATCAAATGTAACCTAAGGTTGTGTTGCACCTTGGATGAAAGATCTGTGGCTATCAAACGCAACCTAAGGTTGTGTTGTGACAATCTATGGATTTAAGATCCAGCTACCTTCTCATCCGACCTTAAATCCATAATTTTTGACTTGTACATGGATTTAAAATGCACTTTTATGAGAATCACCCAAAACAACTTTTTATGCAGCATCAAATATAAGATTTGAGGCTATCAAACACAACCTAAAGGAGCTGCAAGTGTCTCAAAATTCTGATTTTCTTTTTCCAAGTTTAGAGCGACTAATTATCTCATCGGAGAGCAGATTTGAGGAGCGTCTGACTGAACAACTCTAGAATCATGATTTAATGCATGTTTGAATTGTGTGATGAGGGTGTCTGGCGCACAAAAAGTTACGTTATTTACATAAACAAGCTTCATTAATTTTAAATTGTGAATGACCCTTAGGGTTTAAAATTTAACATTTAACTTGAAGTGCTCCTTAACAAAAAATTTCTGACTTTTTTTTAGGCTGAACAGGTAAGCCATTGCCAATTTTGACAATTATGAACTTTAATTTCTTCTATTACCAGTCTTTATGCCACAAGCACGACTGAAAGTGAAACGAACATGATGAGAAAAACAAAACTGAATTGAAAAGAATTCTCAAAAACATTGAAAACGGGATAGAGAACATATCTGCTAATGAGAAATATAAAAGAGAACATCTCGTGGATAAATTTTATCTAATGGAACTTCTTGTCGCTTACTGCGTTAACTTTTTCGTTGAGAGGAAAAAGAAAAAGTAAACCAAAAAGAGGGTGCTTACTGCTTCCCCCCTTTGAAGTCATCCTCAAGCAACCACAAAAGCAGGACCAACTTTTCTCAAAACCGGCCCCTACATTTTCTGAAACACTAAACTAGAAAAGGAATTTTGGAGGTATCGAGAAGAATCAATGCCCTGATTTGAGGTGAAAAAAACTTTCAGAAAACTAAAACGCGTGCATTTAAATTTTCCAAAAAAGGGCAACGGTGGCCTTTCGCCATCTCGGCGGTGGTGGACCTTCTCCGGCGGTTTCACCGAACAATCATCAATCGCTGTGGGGACTCAAAAAGGAAAAAGGCAATAAGTTCAGGATCTTCTCCGACCGGCGCACACCGAACCACGTGGTGCATTGCCATTCGCTCTCTCTCGTCTGCATTGGGAATGGGGCCCACGAACTATAATGGTGAGCATGGAAGCATGGGGTGGTTGATGTGGGCCCCATCACCAAGCAGCACTATTAAAACAATCAATGGAGACGCGGTGGTTATATATATATTAAAAAAGAAATTTCTATTTCCATCCAGTTCTTGTCTATAATTCTGAAAGGGCCTCACAGGTTTTATGTTTTAATGCCTGGCGCAAACACTTTTGAGATTGATTTCCATATTATGTTATGCCCATGACATGCAAAACAGTGTCCAACTTGAGGTGCATTTTAGGGTACCTTTTCTATTCATACTATTTTTCACCTGTACCCGGTCTTTCATTTAGCCTGTAAAAGCATTTTGGTAATTTTTGACCCATAACATTTTATGCACCATATCATATAACCTGCTCCGCACATAAAGGTTGTTAGTAGCTTGAATCAATGTTGTGATATCGGGTTTCATTATTGAAACTGCCTATATTGGTGAACTTATGACTTATTGATTCTAGTATCGAATGAAACAAATATATCTTACTACTGTAAGTGTAAATTTCAAACTTGAAGTGGCACTCATATATAAAAAATTTAAAATTAATGAGGTTTCTATATATAAATCATGTAAATTTAGTGGTCTGGTGTGGGCAATTGCCCACTCAAGCCACAACCATTTACATCTTAGGTTATGTAAAAACTCATGCAACTTGCCAAGCCAAAGAATGCCCACAGTTGGAATCTCAGAAATAAGAGGTTCGTCGTCGCAATTATAGGTAAAAGGTTGGCCGTTAAATGAAATTTCATTTACAGTGAAATAGAAATGGATCTGGAATTTATGATTGGTGGGGCCGGGCAAGGTCAAAGGTGGGGGGGGGGGGGGAATTTAACAGGGGGAGGTCCGATTTGGTCACATGGCAAATCACATTCTCAAAGGCAACATTTTGTCTAAAACTCACCAATGGCTTGGAGAAAATATAATTACTCTCGTTTTAATTTGAAAAATAAGGTTTAATGGGCGATCTCTTTAAATTTGAGATAACAAGAAAAGCTGGAGCGATAGAACATTAGTTCTAGTGTAGTGTTTCATAAATCTGTCTCAAAGATCAAGACACGTTCATATAACATTAGTTTTGTGTTCCGACCCTTTCAATTTCACAAAATATTGCAGCCCAAATGAATTGCTGCTGCTTTAAGCTATCGATCTCTAGTTTTAGTCATAGACAAGAACAGTCAGTTTTAATTTGAGAACAATCAGTTGTTACTTTCAACTTGAAAAGAACATTGTTCAACTTTTAAGTTTTAACCCACGGGACAGGTTCTGCATAGATGCAGGTCGTCAATGCGAGATCTGGATGTGCATTCGAATGGGATCTATGTCAGATTAATAAATTCTCTCCATGATTCAGATCTCGGATCCATTCCCCGTAATTCACATGCAAAAAGTTTAATATAGTCTTTTTTCTCCTGAGAAATACGAATTGGGTTGGTATATCATCCGGACCAGGAAGTGGATGTGGATCCGTTGCATGATTTTGATACTCGAGATCTGATTTGATACGATCTGCCCCGTACCCAGTCCATTTTCATCCCTATGGGCAAGGCTGTCAACGAGCCGTTTGATGGCCGGCTAAGTGGGGCTTGAAAGATTATATCAATAATGTTATCTAAGCAACGGATTTAACCTGAGCCTAAATGGAAAATTAGTTGGATGATTTGAGTTGTACAGATAGGGTTTGGGATCATTTTTTCTTGCCAGCTGCACAAATTACAAATTTACGATTCACGCGCAAAAAAGGGCGCAGTGTAGCTGGTAGGTCCGTGAAAGTCGGGTCGTTGACTCGATTTCTGAGAGACACTAGTTTTTTTAAACTATGAATAGTGGATACTCGATGCGCTAATTGACAAGTGCACTGCTCCCCACATAGATTGTGAAACAGCCTTAGACCTTCAGGTCTGATTGAACGGAAGGGGGCATGGTCTCCGTTGGTTACCAAACCCACATGGGTCGCGTCCAGTGTGTTTCTGGTCACTTTTTTACTGCACCTATATCCTGACCCAACTTCTATTGTATTTAGTGTAACACTCCAGAAGTTTAGTCTCGTATGAAAGATTGTAAGAGATTTCCAATGACTTATAAGTGGGGTTGTTGAAATGATTGATTGTCCTGGTTTCTAGTCTTTTTAGCGCAGGAATCGAAACTACTAAGGGGGGATTGGGATCAGCCAGAAAGCAGGAGTGGGTCCAACTTTGGCTCACATGTGACCGCATCAGAGAATGCATATATGAACAGACTGACCTTCAATTCGGCGTAAATTTGTCGGTCTCCGTCCATGATGTTATGTCATTGTTGTCCAATTAGGTGAATTGTTTTACCAAAGCGTACAAAGAATGTGTCTATGTCAGCGTATATGGAATTGCCGTGAGTTTGTCTCTTTCAAACTTTTATATACATGACAAGTGAAACAATCGAGAATCAAAATCCTGAGGACAACCGGTACCCACATTGGCTGGCCTTGCTCCAATGGTGGACCAAGTTGACGCGTATTGTCATTGTCCATAACCAAACAAGGGGATGTACATTCATCTTTTCCCGAGCCCATCTAGGCGAGCAATTAACAAGATTTCCTTGCTTTATTGCTTTTGTTAGATCTATTACTACTTTTTAGTTTAGTGCATGCTCTGTGCTTAGATCATAGATGATCTAAATTGGTTTTTAAGGACAAATTTAGCAACTCAAAAAATGGATAAGAACATATGTAGAGCAATAATAATAAATTCAGATCCGATTTCCATTAAGATTTGGTGCTCTACGGTGCTGCATCATATGTTTTGCTTTTAAGGATAGAATCCAATGATACTGAACTACTGATCCATGGATCTAAAGCACAGATCTCATTCCTTAGTATTGAGATCTTTCATGGGGACTTTGTTTACCTTAGATCTAAGGTTCGAGGTGATTTGAGATCACTGGGAATCTTACATTTCATGATTTAAGTCAGACCCCTCTAATCCAATCTGAAATCTGATGTTCTGACTATATGTTGAGGATCTCAAATCCTAATTTCTTACATGGTAGCAAAATCTAATATCTGTTTACTCAGTAAATCCTATATAAAAGGGATTTCAAATCAGCCTAAGATCTGAGATCCCAGGCTATCAAACACACCCTTAGCGAGAGGGGCTTGTTCTGACCGGCAGGCATGGATTGATAACAGTAAGTGGTTATCAACGGCCATGAGTCTCCTGAGGGAACCATGGCATTGAACTGCCCACTAGGAATTAGGGTTTTTTGATATATAAAAGAGTAAGGAATTAGAGGCAGTGGCGGAGCCAACGTGGGGTAGGTGTGGGCGCCTGCCCATGCCAGCCCAAAAATTTTCAAACAGCCCAAATATTTTTAAAATATGTGAACTTTAAAATATGTGAATATCTCATAAGTAGGATATGGTGAATCTTAAAAATCTTTGGTTTCACCTGCGCCCAAAATATTTTCAAAAGCCTTCTTCCTCCCTCTCACTGCCCTGCCCACGCCAGCCCAAAATATTCTGCCCCCGCCAGCCAATTTTTCTGCTCCGCCACTGATTAGAGGTTTCTTGATCAATGCTGTTCATGTGGTACAGTTGAGATGGTGATAGTGATGAAGATGGAAAAATAGAAGTGGAATAGACGTGAAAGATAGATAGACAGGAGGGAGTTTTCAGATTACGGGCTCAAAAGGACATGGAGAAGGAGAAGAGAGGTCGTCGTCACTCACGTCTTCCAAAATCTGAAACTTAAAATAATGAGAGGTCGATCTAAGTCGCCGTCTAATTCTTCAGCTCTTGATTTCTAAAGGCAGGTCATTGGCATCTTCTGCAAGGGCGTGCTTGACGGGCAACGGTCCATGGACCATGGCTTAGGATGAGAAAGGAAAAATTTTGGAGCTGGAAAGTTTGACTTTTTTCCCCTAGGAAAAGTTATCCGAGACAAGAATAAGGACACCTTACATGAGCTGTCCGTTCCATCAAATAAGGCCTGATGTGCTTTTCTTTCCTTATTCCTGCCCAATATGATCTCACATAAACTGTGGATCTCAAAATCTTTGGGAAACATTTGGTAGGAAGAACATTGAGTTTTTGGAATATATGTTCCTAAATATATGATATAAGAATTATTATGTTCCTGTTCCGAAAACCATGATGCGTTTATGAATATTGCTTTTAGATATAACAATAAAAAATTGAATATAAACACATTATGATTCATGAAAAAAATTGAACTTCTTAACATATATAATATCACAGCTGCATGCTGCTTGTTTTTGGTGGATTAGCTGCAGCTGTTTATGCTGATAGAGCTTTGGTGTTCCTTATTGTATTGCTTGTTCCCTTGCTGCCTTTTGTCTTGATTTCATGCATCCCTGTTTGACTCCCACGTAATTCCTTCTTCATTAGAACACATATATTATAAAATCATGTTTTGAAAATATAATGTTCTTGTTACCAAACTGTCATAAGAAGTGTCAGTTGGCGACAAAAGCGGAGTCAAGGCAGGGCTTGCATGGGCCCTGGCCCCACTCAAAATTCAAAAAAAAAAGTTACATGTAAATTTTAGAAAATTTCACTTGTTCTATACAAAAATTTTGAAAAATGGTATTTCGGCTCTAGTCAAAATTAAAAACTTTAATTTGGCCCCCCTCATGAAATTTTTTTGGCTCTGCCCGTGGTTGACGAGCCATTATGGCCCTAATATTTGGTAGAACTCTCAATGTGGGCTTACGGGGACCACCATGGCATGATCACCCCTTCAGATCCTTGGATCTAAGATTTGGTGCATTGAAATGAATTGAGAAGAAGAAAATATCAAATTTAAGGAGTTGCCTGACGACAAGTGGCGAAGATGCCGCGATGGATGCTACGTGCACTCATGTGCTGCTGATATGTGGTGTCTAATTGCTTAAGGTGGATACTGGACCAAGAACTGGACTGGACAAGTTTTAAAAGCATACAGTTACCAGCTCAAGCAAGTTGAAAGGAGATGGTAAGGAGGAAGACGTGAAGAAGACTTTGAATCAAATTCAACTCAATCCGTCCACACTCTAAGCTTACTACTCTTATGTTGTCCATATAAGGCATAGTAGTTGAAATTGACTATGTTTTGCCTTATAAAAAATGAAAAATTATTGATATGTAGCTGGCCTCGCCCTAGGTCTACAATATTTATTGTTATAATCGACCCTGTGGAAATTTAAGAGCAGTGAAGTTTTGGGCTCCACTGGTTTCCTGCAGAAAAGAGATAATTGGTCCCAAAGGGCGTTATGTCTCAAACAATAGTTTTTTGTATGGTAGAGATAGTTTTATGGCGGTCACAGAATACGTTATATGGATACCAAAAAGTGGATGCCTTTCCTAGCTTTTTGTGAATGTTCTTTGGAATAAGATGTTCTCGTGCAAAGAAGGTATAGAACAATTTGTTCTCAAATCACGTCCTTCTATGGATACCAAAAGGTGGATGTCTTTCCTAGCCTTTTGTGCATGCTCTTTGAAACGAGATGTTCCCATAAAGAATAAGGTGCAAAGAAGGTATAGAACAATTTGTTTTCAAATCACGTTCTTCTATGATATCAAAAAGTGGATGCATCTCCTAATCTTTTGTGCGTGTTCTTTGGAACTAGTCGTTCAAGTAAAGAATAAAGTGCAAAGAAGGTATAGAACGATTTGATCTGAAATCACGTCCTTCTATGGATACCAAAAAGTGGATGTTTTTTCGTAGCCTTTTGTGCATGCTCTTTGGAACGAGTTGTTCTCGTAAAGAATAAGGTGCAAAGAAGGTATAGAACAATGTGTTCTCAAATCATGGTATGGCCCTAGAGTTCAGGGATGCTTCAAGATTGAATGTGGGCATTATACTTGATGGATGTCCCTTTTATCACACAAGTCTCGAAACAGCCATAGACCTTAGAGGTAAGAAAAAAGGAGGAGCTTCGCTCTTAAGTGTATTCACCTCTCCCCTTCCCCGCCACTATGTCATACTTGACCAGTTCGTAGATGCGCAGTTGCCTGTCATTAGATATTGACTAGTCGTAGAGGGTCCACTCAAGCCTCACAAGAGTTATTGGGTGCTGTATATGGGCAGTTAGCTGCCATTGGATATGGACTAGTTTTGGAAGGTGTTTGAATGGTGGATAGGATATTCTCTCATCGCGAAAAAAATATTCTGTCGACCCTACACCCTTCCATGCAAACATGTCTCGGAATATCTTCTACCACAACCAAGTTAGAAAGAGGAGGCTTTTCTCAAATTCCTGTCCCATCCCTACAGACATCGCAAACAAGTTCAAACGGAAGAAGTCCTCACATTCAAACAAGTCCAGCGTCAGCGTTCAATGGCGGAGCAAGAAAAAGTAGCTAGAGGGGCACATATTTAAAACCATTTATATACTGGAAGGGCACATATATATGTATAAATGTAAATATTAAATGTATCAATATAAGAATAAAGAAATTTTAAAAAGCTGGTGTGAGCAGTTACTGTTAGCGTTAACATGTATAAGTATGCATCATGCAACTGTTTGACATATTTCACACAATGAAGCTGGAAAACATTTTTTTACAAAAATTGCATATTCTTACATATTTAATCAGATTGGGATATCTGTTGAAGTAGGGTTGCCATCATATTGGTCAGTTGACGATGATTTCCTTAATAAACCCAACACGGTCCGTGACTTTCGATCAACAATTTCAATTACCAATGTTCCAAGATTTCGTCTAGCTAAGAAACCGTGTGGTCTACGCGTTTGAGTCATCTTTACGGGCCTCGTTTAGCTATGCATATATTTTGTAGAAATGTCATCCAAATTCCTCAAAATGAGTAAAAAGTTTTGCTTGTAAAAGGAATCCTTGTTTGTCTTTGGAATTTGCTCGCCTGGAAGAATAACTGGAAAGAATTTGAGACCAGTACCGGTTAGAAAAAACCAAGATCCAAATTCTGGTTTTTTTTTTTTTTTAGGGTGAGTGATTCATTCCACCGTCTTAAGAGAGACCACTAACCCCCCCCCCCCCTCGTCACCTTCCTCCCTGGGTTTCGAGCTTGTTTCAAACCCTTTTACGGTCCAGAGGCTGAAGCGCGTCTAGAGCGGGCAGGTGACGCTCAAGACACTCGACTTGAGGTCTTAGCGGACAGAGCACTTCGCCCGCGCCAGTGCGCTACAACCCCTTGGGTCCAAATTCTAGTTATAATACTCAAATTTATCAAAAAGCCCAATTTACATCACGGTGTCCTTTGCAGTTCAAAAGAATCAAAACTACTTTTTTCAGCTCTTACATGGTGTCATGTTTTTTCTTTGAAGCGATATTTTGACCAGTGACAAAGAAAAATGATAAAGGAACAGCTTCTATTCAAAAATAAAAAGTTGGAAACAGGATCCCCATACTTATAATTTCAGTTTCAATCTTACAATAACATCAAAATATTATTGATAGACAAGTCAATGTTTTTTATAAAAACAACTTAAACTAATTTTTTTATATTAAATTAGTGTTTATAAACTTTCTACAATTCATATTTTATTTAACACATATCATAACAAAAAAGTAAGTTGTTTGGTTTTTTGGAATACACCAAATTTTTTATACATATAAGATTTGTGGATTTCTCCATCCAAGTTTGGAGGAAGAGAAGCCTACATAATCAGGGGCGGAGGGAGGGGGGGGGAGGGCCGCCTAGGCCATGGCTCCACCCTGGCCAATAAAAAAAAACTTTTATATTGAAAAAAATATTATTTTTTAATCAGTCTATGTATTTTTATGATTTAAATTCAGTTTGGTTCCACTTCGATCCAGAAGTTGGACTGTCCTGGCCCATGTACATAATACACATTTAGTAAGAGATAAAACATGACCTCTTGTATTCATGTTAAAAGATGTTTTAAAAAAAGTATGAACTGTGTTTATAAATATTAGTTTAATACAAATCATGTTTTAGTCGAAATATTTTTCTAAAAAAATGAATCGTTTTATTATCAAAATTATGATATTATCAAGCCGTTGGCTTTATTATTATTAAAATACATATATTTTTTTTTTAAAGGAAAGAAGAGAAACGTCATGGGTGATGGTTGGGAAGCTGGCGTCACCACGGACATGTCATGGCAGACGCGCCTGCCAGAACTCGCCGGCCCTGATTTTCGGCGTGTTCCAGCGGAAGGTCGTGGCTGCTGCGGCTCCTTGTAATTGACGTGCCGTCGGCGACGGTGGTTGACGCGTGTGCGGCTGCAGTCCGGTCAAGCGTCGGCGTCGTTCTTTGATTTTCGCCGCCCCAGCCGACTAGCCAGCGGGGCACCAGCTAGTAGTCAGACAAACTGGGAGCAGAAGTTCCTCCAAGTTTTGACTCCGAGGAGTCTCTGTATCCCTCGGAAGCTCATGCTCTCACGTGGTTTTACTTTGATCGGATTACGGAACCAGATTCTTCATACTTCTTTTAGCTGAGATCTGTGTTTGAGTCGTTAAAATCCGATCGCTAATACACCAATGTTCAATACTTTTGAGATGAACGGCTGCGATGTTTTAAGATATATCGTTTTATAAAATTTATAAAGGGAAAATATATTGTTTCCTTGTAAAATATATATGATTATCATAAGATGGATGGATGCACGGTGATGTGAAAATTTTAATTGAAAGTTTTCAAGGGAAATCTTAAGGAAGATGACCGACTTTCAATGGCAAAAGAAATGCACGCTAAATCCTAATTTGTTAATCACCATTTTTGTAAGTAAATTGGGAGACTGAACGAAAGAAATTCCAATAAGAAATTCAAACTTCAGCCAAGAAGAAATCCAACTGAAGCTTCTTTTTTCTTTCTCTTAGAAAATTCAGCGCGCTTTCTAAAGGTTTGTACAGGTTTTGGATTTGTTTTTTCATGTAAAGAATATTTTATTTCTCACAAACTTTAAACAAAGGTCTCAAATTAGGTACGTGCAGCCTTCTAGATTATATAAAATTTTATATTTTAGCATGTTCTACTTTCAAGTCAAAAGGCTTATTTGTTAATCCTCATTAACATAATGCTAACACTTTTTGTTTCCACCAATTTCGCGGACCTTGAGTCCCTCGAGAAGAAATGCTAAAACTAGTTATTTACTTAGAGCCGTTAGTAAATATTGAAGCCTGTAAGCTCTTCTACTTAAATCTTTCTAATTTTCAAGTGACTTGATACAAAGGTTGGAGCAGGGTTGATAGGTGGTCGGTTCTCGTTTTCAATCCCAAGACCTCTTTATGCTTTAAAAAAGGACTCACTAACATCCAAGTTAAAGCCTGGTAGGAATGGTACCCCAGGGCATTAAAAGTAGACCACGAGTGCTAAGGGCTCATTTTAAATTTACAAGAAATTTTTTTTAAAATTTTATTTATTATATATAAAAAAATAAAAAATTATATTTTAATTTGTGTCAAAATTTTCAAACTATAATCTCGTTCTCTTATAAAAAAAATAAAACTTTTGGTTCCCTCTAACGCCATGTGTCAGCAAAGAAAGTAAGTGTGTTGAAGAATTTCCATCACGTGAGCATTTGAATTTGAAACAAAATAATACAGAAATTTCAACTTTTGGTCTTATTTCTTCTTGAATTTCAGAAAGAGACCCTTCTTACTGTATTTTTTTTCAGTTGAGGCTACACTAATCTATTTTTTGTTAGGCACACACATAGAGATATATAGGGTGTATGACCTTGTTGCTTCAATTGTCATGGATATGATGCCAAAGAAGAAAAGGCATTGACTCTTTCAAAAGTATCAAAAGACTTTACTCAACTTCACTCATTCAAGTGCGCTAGTCGATGTTGGTAAAGAATATTTTTTCCACAAAGACACCAAGGATGGTAACAGAAATGTGTATTTATGTGGCGCATTTTTTAATAAGAAGATGCGTTTTTAGAATAAAATGTTCGACTAATTGAAGCATATTCATAAAACACTTTATTTAAAAGGACACATGGGTCGTATCGACAAGTAGTTATTCCTCTCTAAAAAAAAAGCACTCAAGTAACAAATTGAATTGATGTTTGTTAATTTTACAAGAAAAAAAAAAAAAAAAAAAACTAGTTTGAATTGTTTTTGAAAAACATCTCATTGATCATATTTTTTACCGTTTGAGCTAAAGTTTTCTCCTTGGTGAGTCAGCGGAACAGATTTTTACCATTATAAGCAAAAGGTGCGGCGGACAAAGAAGTTTCTCAAATAATGAATTGAAAAAGAGAGACGTAGCGTGGATAAAGAGCAGAGAGGAAAGAGCACATTTTCCTCGCTTGGTCGGTGAAGACCGGGTCGTGGTATCCACGTAGACCCGCTTTCCCAAGTCTTTCATGCCTATCCATTACATTCTCCACTCGTCTTTTTCCTCTTTCCAAGTTTGGCCGACATGAACCAAACAGAGCCAATGATTAATATCACCGCCGGCCAATTCAATTAGTTTACTCGAAAAATCCGATTCGGACACGAGAAGCAAAACAGATTCACAAGAGTTGAATGACATTATTTATTCACAATGCGTGGTAGCCGGTTTTGAAAGATCGAATTTTGTATGAGTAAATTTTAGTCATAGGACACTGCATATAAAAATCTTTTAAGGGGCATCAATGTGTAAATGAAAAGAATTATCTTGAAACATTTATATGAAACTAAGAGCTTTTTGAGTCCGTGTGGGCAATTGCCCGCACTTAGCCCATGCCTGCAGTTCACTAAGTGAAGCTCAGGGTTAGGCAGATATGGGGCTGTGTTGGCTTATATGGGAGGGTTCGTGCCCCCGAGATCGATAAGCTTTCTATCAATCACTGGTCTGATCAGCTACACCAAACCCTTTGAAACTAAAAACTCGAAAACGACCGGATGAAAAAAAGGAAGGCTGATCTTATTAGATAGGTTGGATGAAGGGTCGCATTGATAGGTTGGACCACAACTTTTATGGGGACCGATTATATTCTATAGAGACCCATCCCTTACGTGCCGACAATGGTTTTTAGTGGCGCAGGTGCAGTGAAAGGGGCACTTCATTTTGTTCACTCCAGTGAGTGATATATATATATATATTTGATATCTAACCTTATAGACATGAACTTAAGAGTGATTTGATGAAAAACATATGTTAAGTTAATGGTTTTCTTACTTAAATAATGCTTTTTTAATAATAAAAAATGAATGGCTTTTATAACATCAAAATTTTGGTAGTATAAATATTTTTTTTTTTACAAAAATGGCTTGAACTAAAGCATGCTTTATATTAAATTAGTGCTTATAAACATATTATAAGGTTTATATTTTGTTTAACACACTTTTTAAAGATGTATTTAAATAGGTAGTTGCCGGATACTCGAAGTTGGACTTGATCCTAGTGTTCAAATCACCTTTTTCCTCTTTAAAGGGTCTACAAAGCAAATCATTTCCATGACACGAGAAAGAAGTTCGTCCATTATCTTTCTCCTTTTATTCTTTTTCTTCGTGTCCAGGTAGACCGTCAAGTGCTCTTTCTTTTTCGTCTCAGACTTTGGACCCAAGAGCAGGGATGTCAAGAAATCAGTCACTGGTTACTTACCTGAAACTGGAACCAGTAAACACTAAATGCTAACTGGATTCGAACTCGATCAGTGTGAGGCTTAAGTGACCAAATCCAAAACCGGAAATTACTCATCAGGGTTTGAACCGTTGTGTAAACTTTCGGTTTGATTCTGGATACCAACATAGTCTATACAGGAAAAAACATGCTTTATAGTGCATAATCAGTTTGATTATGAATCAATATAATACAAAATTTCTTGTCCACTTAGCCAAATCTCCTTTAGTCTTTGGCCTTGGAATATTTTGAAACTAATATTTAAGATTCTTTTGACTAAGTAAGTGAAACAAACACCGAAGTTCTAAATTTCTACCGCTGCTGCGCCATTGATGATTTTCTTTGCACTCCACTATCTTTACAAAGAAGCATCGCACTTCCTTTGTAGAACTTTACTTTAATTTGTAGCAAAAATTTCCATTTAATTTTCCTTCTCTTGTCTTCTGCGGTCAAAATTCTTTCTCCTCCCTCACAGTGAAACAGACCAACTTATCGAATCCGGCGGCCTCCCAAGGGAAATCCGTTACCTTTTCCCACCAGTCTTCCACAGAAGTTAGCAAAAGAAATACAGTTGCCGAGTGAAGCTTACTCGGGAAGACGGACAAAAAGAGGTCAGGTTGCTCAAGGTTTTCCGGTGGGTCCTGCTATCCCTTCATAAAGGAATTCCGATCCCGTCGTCTTGCCGCGCATTGTGTGCTTGACTTAGCTGCCGAAAGCTGACCGCTCTTTTCTCCTCTCTCCATGGAAGACGACAACGATACCTCTCTTAAATGAGCCACGACAATTTAGTGACCAGAACAAACATGTCGACCACCTTCTTTCTTTCTTCCTTTTTCTCCTTTAACTTGTTGCGCTCTTGACATTGACCCCGCCACCCCGTCTTCACTCAACGAGCTTGCAGTTAGGTGCATGAAATTCAATTAATATCGTCCATGAGAATTGTTTCTTATCAGTATAAGTTATAGCAGAAAAGTGACGCACATTACATGACGTGTGATGTGAAATCGCAAGTCTCGCTTGATCTTCTTCCTCGTTATATAAGGCGAATCCGCGCTCCTCTTTTTTCTTCACGTGTGCGGTGTGCCACTTTTCTTTCTCCTCTCACCAGCCCATCGAAGACGTGTTCTGTTCGAACTTTTCCTCTGCAGTTACTTTTCTTTAGTACCGGGAGGCCGAGAAAGAAGAAAGGTCGGGAGGAAGAAGGCGCAGAGAGGCAAGGGCATGCTGCAGATCAGGCAGGAAGACATGGAGAGCTCTTGTGCTGTTGGTCTGTCACTTGGATTCGATCTCAACTCGTGCCCACCTCGTCACTCCTCCCACGACATCAAGGTATTGCAATTTCTCTCGAATCTCAGCAACAGGAAAACCATACCCACTTTAGTCTCTTCAATGGTGGACAAATTGAAAGTCGGTTGCTGATTGGTGGTTTCTCTTTTTTCTCATTTCTTATGGCAGAAGCCGCCGGAATTCAAATTTACAGAGCTGCAAGTCCAACCACGGGTCGGCAGAGAGGTTAGTGTTGCACTTTGTTTCTTAAAACACGTTAAGAGTGATACAATTTTCCACCTCGGAGAGCTTTCGAGCGATGCATCTAAAAGTCGATCGCCGGAAAAGTTTTTTGATGAATGGGTTCTTCTTTTTTCTGGGGGTGCTGTTGATCAGGCGAAGGCGGTGTTGGAGGCGGAGCTGAGCAGGATGTGCGAGGAGAACCAGCGGCTGAGCAGGATGCTGGGGGAGATGTGCGAGAGCTACAACGCCCTCCAGGCGCAGCTGGCGTCGTTGACCAGGAAGAGGAAGGAGGAAGCGCGGCACGGCGCCAACGCGGAGAGCAGCTCCAGCGAGGACTCTTCCAAGCGGCCACGCGACGCCCTGGCCTCGCGAACAGCCACCCATCTCATCTCCCGCGTCCACTTCAAGACCGACCCCTCCGACACCAGCCTGGTCAGTCAGCCTTTCCATTCTCCCTCCATCTTCTTCATCTTCAATCTACCGATTGAGTTAAAAAATGTTACCTCTCCCGGAGGTTTGGCGTAGTTGGTCCAGCCGCGAACTGACAGTAACGCAATTTTCTTGGGTACCGGTGATTTCTCCTTCTCTAATCGCTAGCAATGAAGAAATAGAGAGCAGATAAAGGAAGAAGCATCAACAAAGTTTCAACCTTTTGCGATGTCTCAGTAGTTTTACATGTGAAGAAGACTCGCCGGATTTTTCTTCTGTAACTTTGCAAAAGAACGGCAACAACCTGTTGCCGTCATCGGGCTCATTCTTTCCGATTCCAGGCCGTTCAAATCTACTTAGGACGTATTTTTGTAGTCAAAATTACCCGAGAAAGGGGCTGAAGAAAATGCTCCACCCAGTCCAAATGAATATGACGGGCAGCCGCTCAAAACACGGCCCACAAGTTTACTTGATTCACGTTGGAAATTTTGTTTTGGTTATGCTAGTGGGGGCTAGTGAGACCATTATTAAGTTTGACTGAATATTATGAGTTTGAAAATATTCTTATTAAATATTTGTTTTGGTGGATCTGCAGCTGGTAAAGGATGGTTATCAGTGGAGGAAATATGGGCAGAAAGTGACGAGGGACAACCCATCTCCAAGAGCTTACTTCAAGTGCTCTTTTGCACCCACTTGCCCCGTTAAGAAGAAGGTAAAGACCAAAACACTTGTGTGAATTTTTAGTTGTAATTCTTACCAGAGAAAGAAAGAAACTTACAGTGGGGTCGGAACCGTTCTCCAGGTGCAAAGAAGTGCGGAAGACCGGTCGATCTTGGTGGCGACGTACGAAGGCGAGCACAACCACGCGCTGCCGTCGCCGAACGACGCGCCCACCAGCTCTAATGGGTCGCAGCCCGGCGCCGACGCCCCGTTGCCTTGCTCCGTCTCCGTCACAGCTTCCCGGCCCACCGTCACCCTCGACCTGACCCGGGCTAAGCCCAAGGCGGAGGAGCCCTCCCCGCCGGGCCAAGGTCACGCCGATCTCCAGAAACTGGTGGTGGAGCATATGGCCTCTTCTTTGACGAAGGACCCCAACTTCACCGCCGCTCTCGCCTCCGCCCTTTCCGGCAAAATCTCCCTGCGACCACTGTCCGGCCAAGATTGAATTGGAAAGGAATCGAAACCCATCGCCGGAAAGCCAACTGCGGAAAAGAAAAAGAGAGAAGGATCTTTGTTACGGTTGTTTTCACAAGCAAATGCAATTGTAAATAGTTTGGCTTCCAGTAAATTCTGTAGTTTGAAATTGAAGGCTCGTTTCATTATCACGTGAAAAGAAAACGATCTTTTCTCGCCAATCCGCGACTCCCAATCTCGACAAATTCTCTCATAAGGGGAACGAACCAGAGAGGAAGAGATTGTCTTCCTCCCACTCCCCGGCACGGCTCCAATCGACCGTCCGAACCTCTTAGCCGCCGCCTCCTCCTCTGCCTGTTTTTCAGCCTCGCCTCGATGCTCCAGTGATGGAGGAACGGCAGCGTCTCCCTCTCCCTTCTCCTTTCCCTCTCCTCCGCTCCCTGCTCCTCTCCTTCCCCCTTCCCGTTTCTCTCTTCCCATTGGAGCAAGGAAGCTCAGTTGGCGGGGCAGGCCTGGCCTGAGTTTTGGAGGCCAGCCCAGTACCCGACCCGGCCCCGCAACATTATCGGGCCGGGCTTTCGGCCTGACGAGCTGACTCAGGCCTAGTCTTAGTGGGTCGGGCCGGCCTGATGCCCAACCCTACCAAACACTCCCTTGAGTCAATCAGGTGCCTGGCCCGACGAGCTGACCCAGGCCTAGTTTTAGTGGGTCGAGCCGGCCCGATGCTCACCCCTACCAAACACCCCCTTGCCCTTGAGCCAATCAGGGGCCCGGCCCGACGAGCTGACCAGGCCTAGTCTTAGTGGGTCGGGCGGCCCGCATGCCCACCCCTACCAAACACCCCCTTAAGTCAGTCAGGTGTCACATCCATAGTTATTGAGAAATTAATGATCATGTGGACCGGCAAATTTGTGGATACATGCGAACGAGATGTCCGTCTCAAATTTTCAATTCATGCATCTCTTTCTTCTTCTTATCTTGCAAACGTGCTTTGCTCCTGAAGCCGAAGAGTAATTTTTGCTTAGGATTTAGGAAACGAAGAGAGTTTTGAAACCTTGCGTTTTCCTGTCTTAGTAAGTTTTTCCATGTGTTTGATATCAACCCGAAAGTGTGTACCACATAATTTGCGGACAAACTTTTGAACAATTGAAAGGGTAAGACAATCCATCCCCATTTTCGAAGGATGCATTATCCCTTCAACCAAACACGGTCTACTTTTCACTTTAGAAACGCTTCCCCTTTCTTTCTTCACCCTAAACACGGCATGACATTTTGAGGTGATTATTGTCATTGCACTGCATTAAGTTTCACCTGCAAACAAACGCTCACCCATGGCTGGAAAGAGTTTAACTAACATTTTAAACAATGAATTCCCTTTCATTATATGTAAGTTGGATTGATTTTTAAAGTTTGAAAATTGTAAAATATTGAAAAGTGGTGTTGACCTGTCTAATTTCAGGCAGCTGCCGACATGTACATCCTGCCTAAGTTCAGTAATACTAGATTATAATATGCCGTTAATTTTCAAAACCACTATGACATAAGTTATACTCAAACTTATATATCTAAGTGGGTAACCAGACAAAGACCAGTACTGCCACTGAATAATAAATGCCTTCTACCTAAAAAAATAAAAAGTAAAGTTATCGGATGTCAAACGGATTAATTATTTTGGTCTAGAGAATTTCGATTCGACAAATGATTAGGATCCAAAATTGGTCGATTCAAGTCTGTTCTGTAATTGCCTGAGTCGACTGACTGAATATTATTAAGTTAATAGGAGAAAAAAAGGTTTAGTATTATATCAAACCTGAGTTAATTTAAACAACAATTATTGGGCAGAAAACAATGCCTAATTTTTTAGCTGGGATATGGAAAATATTGATAGCCTGCCACCATTTTTGTTGTTGAATTAGATTCGATTTGAAGCTCGAGCCTCATTAATGTCGTTCCTCATAAATTGTTTTTACAACCACAAAATAATTGGTTCTCAGTATTAAGTTTTAAAAATTAGACCTCAACTACTTGACCGCCGTCTATGTGGGAAGCACGACGGCTTCATCTGAATTGGCAACTATTCAAATAATGTCTCGCCCTGCAGGTGCCTCCAACTTGGGTCGCCAGACAAATTATAATCCTATTCATTTTATATGATAAATGTTTTCCTTGACTTATTGTCTCAGAATATTATAACTTAGATATAATATTCTGACTTGGCAAGAATTGGGTTTTTAAGTTGTTATATTTCATACTTTACGGGCCTCAAATTAAGGGGGTTGGTGCAGTGGGTAAGGCTTCGGCTGTTAACGCCAGTTTTTCATATAAACTTTATATATAAAAGGAATTGAAATCAGCGGATCAACATTCATTACCGAATAGATAAAATTAAATCTTATGGTGTTAAAAAGTGTCACAAATGGTACGTTTCGTGCAGATTCTAAATTCGAAACACACCATTTGCGACAGCTTTTTAAATATCATAAAAAAAAATCAACGAATAATGGATGATGATGATCGGCAGATTTTATTTTTTCATAAACATCGACAAGAACAGTGTTATCAGTGTCGGTCCCCATCGGTGCATGTGTTCTTTTGTCATCTGGTTTTGAAGATGAAGATGAATTCAGGTATTCTCTGATGTTGATTGGCCGGTATTTGCACAGAAGTGATCATGTGAACGGCCACATTATTTTGAGTAAAAGGTTAAAGATGAATAAGAAAGGAAAGAGCGATTTGTCGGCCGAAGCTTTTTACCTGATTTCTCTTGTTTTCAATAGTTGATAGTTGGCCGACGAGGGGCCATAATATTTTCAGGTCGCCGGAGAATGAGTGGCTCTTGACAAGAGATAGCTTTATTATTTTATGTAAAAATTTAAAAATTATCTTTAAAATTTGAGTGCCTGTTTGTTGAGTGTTAAGCCTTGAACATGATTGGCTTAAATCGTAAAAGAAATTTCGGATCCTCTGCAAGCAGATACTGAAACCCGCCGACTCCGATTTGGAAGAATGCCTTCTGATCCAAATCGTTCACCCAAATCCAAATCTGTTCTATCGACAAACCGTAATAAATGACATCAACGTCGAGATCGAGACCGTTGGTGGTAAAGGCAATGGAGCGGGGGCGGAAGGTCAAGATCCGACCCGCTTCCCCAACCCCTTTCTCCCTCGTGGCATAGCCTAGTGCTTAGGAGATCGGGTCGGGTCCAGTGTTCCTTGTATCAAGAAACTGTGTCGACTGACACGTCACAGGTGGCCTCCACCAGCCGGGGACCTCTCGGTCCCTTTCCATCATTACCCGCTCGCGGTGTTTATCTACCGGCAGTTTCCCGTTTCCCGCGATTCGACGTACCTGTTTCCCGGTCAACCCCACCTGCGAAAATTCTTGAAGTCCCATCCGTAATCGTCGTTCCCTCTCCCTCTCTCCCCTTGTTCCTTTCCGTTTACTCCATTGAATTTCTTCTTCTAGACGTCACTCTACTCTCTCTCTCTGGTTCTTCTTCTCTACTTTGGACGAGTGCCTGAGCAGTGCATTTTCCCTTTTATTGTGCATGGCCCCATTGTTCTGGGACTAGAAAATGTCGGCATAACTCTACCTCCCTCTCGGCTTCCTTCTCTCTCTGGGTATCGTAGTGGTATTACTCTTCTCTCGGAAATGGGATCCCAATGGCTTGCCAGGACCTCTTCTTCTTCATCTGTTCGACCTCCTCTTCATGATTTCGTGATGCCAATCTGCATTTTCAGGCCTTCCCAATAGTCCCTTTAGGGGCTAGGGCTTGCCCTTTTCTTCTAGTTGGGTTAGGGTTTTTTCAGAGACAGAGAGAGAGAGAGAGAGAGAGAGAGAGAGAGCGATGTCGGGGCCTCCTAAGATCAGGTCCATGAACATTACCGCGGAGTCGGATGTGCGTTCGGTTCTCGGTCCTGCCGGAAACAAGGCAAGATTGCCCGCCGCGCGGAAGCCCGCTTCGAAGCTAGTGAGGGAAGGGGAGAAACCAGAGGATTCCCTTCTTTCTGCTGATAAGCCCACGGCTGGTGAGGCCGTTGCCGCCGTACGGCCTCCGCCCGACGCGGCCACTACCACTCCCTCGCCTTCTCTTCCAGCCAAGAAGCAGCCGCAGCAGGCAGCGGCTTCCTCAGGCCGAGCTAGTAACGTTATGCGGAGGCATGAGTTCTTGCTGCATTCGAACCTCTCTCTGAATGCTTCTTGCTCTTCGGAAGCTTCTACTGATTCGGTGTGTAGTCGCGCCTCTACTGGGAGGATCATTAGCAGGGTAAGCACGGGCATTGCGAGTCGGAGGAAGCTGGGTAGCCGCCCAAAGACTGGTAGACCCCTAACCGATAGCGCAGAAACGTCGGGCTCTTCTTCCCCTCCTCCCTCTGTACCGTTCACGAAGAGGTGTGCATGGGTCACTGCAAACACTGGTGAGAGCACTAACATTGGGAACGGGTTTATTGTTGTTGCTTGTGTGGGACATTTTCTTTGACAAGAGTTTGACACTTCTGTTTTTTTCTCTCTCCCCCTTTTCTGACTACTTTTTGTTTGCTTCTTGGGGTTGAATTGTTTGGTTTTCTTATTAGTGTCTGGAAAATGCATGATCTTGGCTGTTTGTGAACTCCCCATCTTTCTTTATACGTGATTTTATCTGGAAAGGACTCTGTGGTGTCATTAGACATTTCGTGAAAGCAAATCAGACGGTTTTCCATCTGCTAGGCCTCAGATTCGATCTGGTCTAGTGCACACGGTGCATTGAATGGACGGCAATTCATGCAAAATCATGTCAGGCTTCTGCCTTCTTTGTGTCCCCATATAGTTAGATATGTTAATGAAGGGGACATACTCGTTTCATACTTTAAAGCAAATTTGCATTAGTGACATTGGCCATCTTAATCAACGTGAATGAACCTTTTTTATATTACAGTGCTTATGGAACCATTGATATTGCCCATGCTGTGTTGTGTGGGATCAATATGATTCTATGCAGCCTGTTATTTCCTTCCCATATTCTGGCTGATCCATGCGGTGGGGGAGGAGGGAGGTCGTCTTATGTGGATCATAGGTCTGTGTATCAAAATATCATCATTACCATGTTTACGGCAGACAAGTTCTTTGTTTTATTTTTGTGGTGAGCAACGGTTAGGGCACTCATGTTTCTCTTGGAGAACTTACAAAGAACTTAATCCAGCTTAAAGCAACTGCTTCAACTGTCGGCTGTGGATGCAGTGCCACTGAGGCTAGTATTTGAAGCTGAAATGGCATAGTCACATTAGAACTGGTTGAGTTACCTTTGAGTGGCTGAACATTCATCTTCTTTGTTTTTCTAGCCTGTTTGAAAATTGGTCTAATCCTTACTGTTCCATTCCATGCACTTTTTACATTGCTTGGACCATTCAGTTTCCATTGAATTTATTGTTCATCTCACTGTGGTTCAATGTTTCCTATAAAGTGTCATCCCTAATCACCACCATTGTAGGTGTTCTAACTTCCATAATTTCAGAGGAGCACTACCAGGATAAATATTATTATGAATTTTAAAGAGTCTTTGTGTTTGGAATTTTCTGCTTGTATATGGATAATTGCCTTTCAGAGTACATGCAGTGTGCTTGTAGGTATGCCAATGGGCCAAAAGATTAACCTATCTTTTATCATTCAAGCATTCAGAAACACTATGAATGCTGAACTTTCTTGCTAAATAACCACTAAGACTCGAGGACCCCAACGACTGAAGTATGACCTGTCACAAGTGTGTGCCAGCAACTAGACTGGAATGTCACAATAAGGTTAGAGAAATACTGCTAACATGAGTGGCTGTTACTTCAGGCAAAATCTTGGTTCTTCAGATGACTTGCTTTGGATTAGTCTTAATTAGACTTTACTTCATGTGCAGTTTTGCTATGGAATTAATTTATTGAAATAGTTTAACCTTTGGATGGATCTTTGTTGAAGCTGAATGTTTCCTTGTGGTAGTATGGTAGTAATACAATTGAAGTACGTGCACATGCTACATTTTCCGTTATATCTTCATCCCCCTGATTTTTTATTCATGTCATAGTTGTTTCATTACGTTTCTGCCTGTACTGGGTACAAGAAAATGATCAGGGCAAAAAAGTTACAGGACAGTATCCAAGTTCAAGTTTGTGGTTTTCCTTCCTCATTTCATCCCATAATGTTAGCATTATTTTTTTGTTTTTTTAAGGAATATATTTGTTTTTTCTTGCATTTGAGTTTCAGATTCTTTTTTATTTCTATTCTTATTTCTCCTTTCTCACGAGTCATGACTTTGTAAGACCCTGACAATTTATTTGTATAGTTCAGGAAGTCAATGAGAGCCATCTGCAAGAGATTTCTTGCTTCTCAATTGCATGTGCTCTTTTGGCTTTGATTCAACTGGTTCTGAAATGCAATTGCATAATTCAATAATCTAGACTTTCTAATCAGCTTGTCATAGAAAAGACAATTTTTATTGTTTGACAGTTGACTTGATCAGAACTCTCTTTTCCCAATTTAATTTTTTTATACTGTTAACGTTTAACTATGATGACATGAATTCACTAGTTCAGGGGAGAGAAAATTTTCTTCCGATGATTTTTTGGCATCTTCTTTTGTTGTCTATTTTTTCATATTTTGTCTATTTTTGCGTATTTTGTTTACTATTTATTTGTTGTGGGTCAATTTCAGATCCAAAATATGTTGCCTTTCACGATGAAGAATGGGGAGTGCCAGTCCATGATGACAAGTATGTTTCTAATCTTTTCTATGGCCCCATCTGTGTAAAGCCATTGAGTAGCAAATGCAAATTATGGACATTTCTTGTCATTCAACAATGCAGGAAATTGTTCGAATTGCTGTGTCTTTCAGGAGCATTGGCTGAACTGACATGGCCATCTATCCTTAGTAAAAGGCACTTATTTCGGTAAGCATCACTGCTCTGCTGAATGATAACTTACATAATTTGTTATAATCTGTTTCTGATGTATGTCTGTTCAGGGAAGTATTTGCTGATTTTGACCCTCCATTGGTTGCCAAACTGAACGAGAAAAAGATTTCCGCACCAGGGACTAGTGGCAGCTCCCTGCTATCAGAACTAAGGCTCCACTCCATCATTGAAAATGCAAGGCAGATTTCCAAGGTAGCTGTGTGTTAGGCATGGGCACTATTGGGTGCTCGACTCCTTTTGTTTTCTTTTGTTTTTTTGTTTTGAAGCTTTCACACTTATAGTAGTCTAAATGAGATCAGTATGGCCGGGTTGGGTAATTAGCTACATCTTGTAATCAAAACCCCACTCTACTCGAATTGCACGAGATATATACTCACACAAGAGGGATTAAACCCTAGTGTTGAAAATCAAATCGCATGTGATAAGCTGTGCTTCTGAGTTCTTGAGGGGAGTGGGTGAGAGGTGTTGGCGGTGGCTAACAGAGGTATCAGAGCATGGGACCACAGAGCACATGTAGATGCAGTGCTTGGAGAGGTATTGATGGAAGGATGCAAGTGATGGAGTCAATGCATAGATCAATATTATACTTGTTTTGCTGTGAAAAATTCTTCATCAAGGTAACCGTCATTCCCTAGGTTCTGAACATACTGAAACTAATGACCATTGAAGAAATGTTTGGCCATTGAGTGGGTTAGAAGGAGCTCCATGGAAGCCAATGAAGATGAAATTCCAGAAGTTCATAGGGGAAGATCCGTTAAGCTAGGTGTTTAGATTGGACCAATGCTTTTAGTGCCAAGGAATTACAAGTCAACAAAGGGTGAATCATGCTGCCATCCATTTTGAAGGTCCAGCTATTTGTTGATACCCATTGTTTGTTAGTACACTAAGGGAAACCCATATGGTTGGACCCTTGTGGAGGCGATCACAGCATGTTTTGGTCCCTTCACTTATCTCGACTATAATGTTGAGCTCTTCAAGATTAAGCAGGTGGGATCTATCATGGCATACCAAGAGTTGTTCGAGAGCCTAAATAACGTGGTGTAGGGGTGGACATTAGAAGCCCTAATTTGGGCTTTTGTTGGAGGATTATAGGAAGAGTTATGGATCAAAGGCACATAGACCTCAAAGCTTGTCTAAATGCTTCGAGATGGCTAGAATAGTGGAAGAAAAACATGGAGTCTTCATTTCTTTGACAGAGAGTGGCAGGAGAACATAGGAAATGGGTGTGCATCGCTAGAACAAAACCCTTGCAATGACTATTCCATGAGCGAAGACCAATGTTGCACCTAGGCAAGTCGTTTGACACCTAATGCCAAAGCATATTAAAGAGAAACACTGGCGGGCATCTGCTTCCATTGCAACCATCTATGGGCGTCAGGTCATAATTGTCGATATTTGCACATGTATCTCGTTGTGGAAGAGGACGAACCTCCTGATGAGTGTAAGGAGCCATTTGGAACAGGCACTTAGTAGTAGCTAGAGGGGAGTTGCCACCTGAATTATCCATGCACACCCTTGTTGGTAATGTGGTTTCGCAATTGATGCGTGTAGAAGGGAAACTCGAGGGGCGAATCTTAAGCATATTGGTGGGCATTGGATCCACCCATAAGTTTATTTGCGAATAATCTGCCAAGGCATTGGGATGAAATGTTGAGATGCAGCCAGTGTCCGATGTGGTTGTTGGGGATAGTAACACCCTCAAGTATAGAGGGAAGTGCAACCTAGAAATTTCGAGAGATCCAGGGTCATAGATTTCTAGTGAAGATTTATGCACTAGGTATGGCAGGAGCCGATCTGGTTCTTGGCTTCTAGTGGCTGAATGGGCGAGGGAAAGTGTTATGGGATTTCATGGGGATGAGGTTCCAGTTTCAAGGCAAGGGAGGTCAGCAGCTTACATTAGAAGCTGGCCCTAAGAAGTGTAGTGAGGAAGGATCAGCCTTGCATATACTTAAGAGCGTTGTCACAAATATCATTGTTGGGTTTTTAACGGCGAGATTTTTCTTGGGTTTTAACGGCCAAGTTGTTTTTTTTTGTGAAAATCTTGGAAAAAAATCTCAAAAAATTAGGTATAAATGAAATAGTGAAAAACTACTAGGAAAGCATACATAGAACTATACGAAAGTGATAAAAGGAATGTTTAGTGATAATAAAAATGATGAAAATAATTTAGTTTAAGTTTATATTTAAATCCATGATAATAAGTAATAACAATGATAAAATTAAAAAAAATGTGGAAGAATTGCAAAAAAACGAAAAAATCGCAATGATTATGCGATACATTATTCCCTTGTTTTTTTTTTCATAATATCACATTTTTTTCCTTTTTTTTGTTTTTCTTATTTTTGACGTTAATATTGGATATTTTTGAAAACATCGGGATATTTGTGACACTCCTTAAGAGGCCAATATTGTCATTTTTAATCCTGGAATGTCAAGAGGAGGAAGGCAATAAATTGTGGTAGAATCAGTTCGATCAGGAGACGCTTGATGATCTGTTGGACTCATAGCAGACTAAAAATTTTCAGGAAGGCCCATACCAATTTGTTAGAGCAATTCCAGAGTGTCTTCACAGCCCCTCTAGCCCTCGGTGCAGTGATCACAAGATTGAATTACATCAGGGAAGATAACCGATCAAGTCACAGTCCTATCATTACAGTCGATTTTAGAAGGAAGCATTGGAACAGTTAGTGCAGGAATTGCTAAAAAATGGAGTGGATCAGCCTAGCAGGAGTTTGTTTGCTTCACTGGCACTATCGGTCAAGAAAAAGGACAATAATTGGTGTTTTTGCATAGACTACCGTGTCTTGAATGCATTACAATTAAGGATAGATATCCCATTCTGGTTGTTGAAGTCCTATTGGACGAATTACACAAAGCAAATGGTTTCTCTCCAAGTTAGATCTGCTCTCAAGGTTATCACCAGATCAGGGTTGCAGTTAAAGGTGTACCAAAAACAGCTTTTCATGCACACGACTGGCTCCATGAGTTCACTGTCATGCCTTTTGGGCTGACAAATGCACTGTCGACGTTTCATTTATTGATGAGCGACTTGTTTCATCCGTTCCTGTAAAGATCGTCTTGGTATTTTTCGATGACATTAATTTACAGCGAGAGGCAGCAGGATCATTTTTAGCATTTGTGTGCTGTACATGTCGGTGCTGCATGCACATGACCGGACTCCATGAGTTCACTGTCATGCCTTTTGGGCTGACAAAATGCACCATCGACATTTCATTTATCGATGAGTGGCTTGTTTCATCCGTTCCTGTAAAGTTCGTCTTGGTATTTTTCGATGACATTAATTTACAACGACAGGCAGCAGGATCATTTTTAGCATTTGTGGGCTGTATATGTCGGTGCTGCAATGCAATCAGCTAACTGCATATTTGGAACAACACAGATCTCCTATTAGGGACATGTTATAGGGAAGGGACAAGTCAGTATGGAGGAGGAAAAGGTGGCAGCTGTAAGAAATTGTAAGACTCCACAGTCTGTTAGAGAGGTACATGCATTCCTGGGACTCACTGGGTGCTACTGCAAATTTGTTTAGGGCTATGGACTGGTCACTGCACCACAAATTGTGCTGACGAAGAAAGAGAGATTTATGTGGGGAGCCAAGGCAGGAGAGGCCTTCGAAAGGCTCAAGCAAGCAGTCAGAACAACAACTGTGTTACAAATGCCCAATTTTGAACTCACGATGCTTCAGATGTGCGTGTAGATGTTGTTCTAAGCCAAAAGCAAAACAACTGCACAATAGCCTTCTTCAGCAAGGCAATGGGGGTTGCATTCAGCAGTAAGTCTGTGTACAAACGAGAGCTCATGGCCATCATCTTAGCAGTCTCAAGGTGGAAGCACTATCTAAGAGGACGTAGATTTGTTGTGTTAACGGATCATCTTAGCCTCAGGGATTGTTTACAGCAGCAGTCACTTTCTCCATCGCTTCAAAAGTGGATCTTATTGATGGGGGTTGATTTTGAGGCGCGGTTTTGCAAGGGCAAGGAAAATGCAGCAGCTGATGGGCTTTCAAGCTCAGTAGAGCAGCAAGAAGGAAACCTGTGAACAGTCGCAGGTGCAAGTGTAGTTGTGGGATCTGATTCGGCGAGCACATCAAGATGCAGTTTCTGTTTGGAAGGTGAGAGACCAGCTGAATGTCAGTCCACTCAAGAGCCATGATTATGAATGTTGATACCCCTATCTGTACCACTGGGGAAGAATTTTTATTCCTCTGGATACCGATCTACCTAATATACTGCTGAAATATTACCATAATTCCTGCTTAGCAGGCCACAAAGTTTTTGAAGGAACATACTGCAGACTGCATGCCATTTTTTTACTGGCCAGAGATGATGAAAGCTGTAAGGGAGTTTGTTTGGGGCTGGGATACTTGCTAGAGAAATAAATATGAAACGATGAAACCTGGGGTCTTCTGCAACTGCTCCCTATTTCCTGAGCTATTCTAGGAGGATATTTCAATGGATTCTGTGGAATGGTTGTCCTTTTTATAAGGTAAACCTGTGAAATTGGTAGTCGTTGACCGCCTCCCAAATATGCCCACTTTATTCCTCTATCCCATCCCTACACTGCTAATTAGCTAGGTCTTACAATACAAACCCCAGCTACTCGAATTACACATGAGATATATACTCCCATACGGGGGAATAAACCCTAATCATGAATGAAATCCCATTTGACTAGCTGGGCATCTGAATTCTTGAGAGGTGTGAGCAAGAGAGCAGTGAGAGGTGTTACTGGTGGCTAACACTGTGGTACTGATTTTCTTTTTCATTGCCTAGTGGTGGTTTAATATTTAGTCTGATGTTTTTTCTGATCATTGTTTGCCTTGTATGCTATTTATTCTTTTGAATTTTGCTGATTCTGACTTGGTTGATTATTATGAAACATTAATGCTTTGGGGCATCTTTCTACTGGACCACAATTTCAAGTTTGTGCTTTTTGAATCTGTCCTGCATTTCAGATCAATTAATTTATGGGGATAATGTTTGTATTATTAACTAAAGATTCTTCTCCTTTTTCTTTGTATTTTTCCTTCGTGAAGTTTTTGTTTTAAAAATGTTGTGAATGTTAGAAATGTTAAAAATCATTAATACGTCGCTTTAACTTGTAACAGTTTGATGAAGTGAAAAGTTGCTTACGTTTTAAAAATCATTAATTCGTTGCTTTAATTCGTAGCCATTTCATGGAGTGAAAAGTTGCATGCTTTTTTGACAAGCACTTCAAAAATTGTTGATGCAGCTTCTCATGTTGTATGAGGGCATCCGAATAACGAGATCTTCGCAGGCAACATCTGCGGGAGATATGCCCCCAGGCCTTTTATTTAACAAAAAGATCATTGTTAAAAGATAACAAAATGGTGCCTTAAGACCTGGATCAACTATTAAGCACAGAAGAGGTTCCAGGCCTCTCCATTCACAAAACAAAGCCCTAGTATAGGTAGGTGCAAGAAGATGCTGACCTGAATTGCAGGCTGCTTGAAATTGCTTACTGTTTGAAAGGGATTGTACTTGACCTGATTGGAGGATCCATGAGAGTGTTCCCCCTTTTGTGCACACTCGAATTGGCCCGATCTTAAGTCAGGGTTTCTGACTTTCTGGTTTTTCGTGGAGCCCACCTTCAATTATGGTTTTGTCAAATTTCAGTGTTTCGAACCATGGATTTGAGATTCTCATTATCCCTAAAATCCTTGAATCTATGTTCAGAATGGACTTCACATTCATGGATTAGAGATTGGTGGATGAGTGTAATTCATGCATCTTGCATACTCATGCAACCCATACTTCCTGTTGGAAACCATGGATCCCAGATTCCAGGATCTCAAATAACCCCATGTAAATTTGATTAAGTGGAACAATTCATTGATGTTTTTGTGTTTTAAATGTATGATCTTTTCGTGTAGATTGTGGAGGAATTTGGGTCGTTTGACAGTTACTGCTGGAGTTTTGTGAATCAGAAGCCAATTGTCAATAGGTTCCGTTACCCCCGGCAGGTGCCTGTGAAAACTTCCAAAGCCGAACTTATAAGCAAGGATATGGTGAAGAGGGGTTTCCGGAGTGTCGGACCAACAGTTGTATATACGTTCATGCAGGTGACTGGCATGACAAATGACCATCTCATTAGCTGCTACCGATTTGATGAGTGTCTTGCTGCAGAAGGAGCGATGGAGAGCAGGAAAACTGAGACTCTCGATGGTGAGAAGATGTTGGAGGTTGGGAAACTGGACCTGTCAAAGTCCATGGCAGAGTTGAGCATGAGCTCTTTAACAATAAAAACCGACTCAACTGATTTAGTTGGGGTCATGCTGGCTTGATGTATCAGATGAAGCCCGTGCTGCATGTAAATCTCTGTTCACCAAAGCGTTGTACCACTGTAAGCGCCTGCAGCTTTTGTCCAGTGTTTTGATGTTTGTATTTTCCTTCTGTATAAAAGATATATGTGAATTCTGTTTCTGTGGGAAGTTCATGGTGAAAGAAAATTAGTTTCCTTTTCCCGTGAATGCTTGAATGTGTAGGAGGGACTGGCACAGTGTGCACTGATGCTGTGTGAAAACGTCGGCTGTATTGATATGCTCCATTTTTTTGCCCTTCAGTCCTCAAAATTTTTCTTCATAATCCTTTTCTCTGCCCATGAAAGATCCAGGTTTGTCATGAGCAACAATTCATTATTTGGGCTTTTTGTTGGAGTTGATCTGCTTTTACTGCACAATATGTTCACTGCAAGAGTAACGGTATATATGCTTGGCAGTTTTTTTTTTTTGGGTCGTCAGGAAGAATACGTAGTTCTGTGCGACGTTCTCTGCCGACCGTTTCAAATTGGAGCTTGGTCTGGCACGGAACTGAGATCTATGGTTGGACGAAATAAGATGAAGGCAGCCGGTCGTGTGAACAACATTAGTCGGAGCAACACGCACACACGTCCTAGTTGGGTGGCACAATAAGGTGCAATGAGTGTTTGACTCGACGCCCATTTCCAGCTAGAACCATTGCTGCAAAAATTGTTTGCGAATCCAACTAGTGACAAATTGATTCAGTTAGTCGGTTGGTATGGATATAGTTGTGCCATGCAATACGAAAAGTTATCTTATGCTATTTCTAAATAAATGTTTATTTTAAGAAGGGCTAGTTTATCATATATTTAAATAAAAAATATCTTAATTCTTATACTATTTTTGACAAATCGGGAGCCCGGCCCGTTAGTAGAATCTTGAGTTTTGGGGCATGAAATTGTCAGAGAAATTGCACCGGAATGTGTTTCTTCAGCTTCTTTCGTATAGAAGGCACTTTTCCTTGAAAGATCTCTTTGCCAAGAAATGTGAAAGAAACTCGACTCTTAATAAAACTTTTACAAGATTTCTTTTTTGGGTTTCCAAACTGCACTCAGGCAGACTGACTTTTTTCTAGTTGTTTTCGGAAGACAAAGAGTCATTTTTTCAAGTCTAAGGGTTTCTCATTCTCATTGCCTTTACCCGCAAATATCATTTTTGGGTTTTAAACGGCGCCGTTTTGTATAAGTATAAAAAGGCAAAGTTGTTTCGGACCGAAAAGAAGGGAATTTTTGGTAAATTTTAAAACCATTAGTTTTTTGACAAGACAAGAAAAAGAAAGGCAGCCAAAATCTTAAAAATAAACTGCAGAAAATAGGAATAATGAAAACCTGGTAACTAAAAACTACAAAAACCACGACAAATATGAAAAAAAATGGGAAACACTTGAATAAAACCCGTTTTTGATGTTTTTCCAAAAAATGTTTTTTTTTTTACATTTTATTTAGCTGACAAGTTTTTATCATTTTAAACGCATTTTTTTGAATAATACGGGTTTTCTGTGGCTAAGAATTTACAGATTCGTTAGTCGCAGCAAGAGAACGGTACAATTATTTTGCTGGTGGGTGTTAATATTCCAAATACTTTTAAATATCCAAAGGAGACATCTAAAAAACAACCAGTGTTCTCTAAGCACTATAGCATTATAGACTTCTCTCGCGTTTTTCATGAAGTTTGTATTCCAGACCTTAGCTTGCTGCCTGCCATGTGGAAAATGTAAGCAGATACTCTTCTCACATGGAGAATGCTCCTCTCTAAGCACAGTTGTATCACATGATTAGTGTGAACTGAGCTTTTTCTGTAACGTGACGCCTCAACCGACTAGTAATCAAAGCAACGCAACTGTACCTACAGTCTCAAAGTCACTCTCACTTTAATGCCTCTGTCAAGCCAGACATCTCTCTTGCTACTTGAAAGTGGATCGAGAACTATAGGAGCTACAGTGTCTATGAGAACCAAATTGACGACTAGACTTTTACTGGTCCGCCAGCCCAACCAGTTATGCTATGTCCCTTTGAGCATATTTGAAGATCAATGATGAGACCACCCCCTGTTGGAGCTTTGCGATGAACAATCTAGATAGCATACAAAACGAAAAATGCAGAAATCGAAATAACAATCATGATTCATGTGTGTGTTTCATAGAGGGCGGAAGAAGAACCTGTAGAGGCGACCGCCGACTGAATGTCGGCGGCTGTAGGAAGAACGGCTACCGACCCCAATGAGTCGTTCCCCAGTGGTGGCGGTGGCGGCGGCGGCAGTGGGTTTCTCTCCTCAGCCATAACAGCCCAGTGATGGGGACAGGCAACTCACGTATGGCTGAGGGGACCGATTACCCAGACCGGATTAACTTGATGTGTCTCTCACCATCACGAGACACGTATTTATACTTAGGGTCCGAAACGGATATGGACCCTATCGACACAGGACTATCCAGATGGGGAAATCCCAACAATCTCCCACTAGTCCAAGTCGATATCAATGGTAAACAAAATGAATGGATTAGCCTTAAAATCCACTTTAAGGTCCCACCTTGTTGTCTTACAAAACTTCTCAACAAACAAATGAGAATACAAAATAGACAACAAGCTTAATGAGAATCAACAAACTGTATGTGATCACATTAAAAAATGTTTGCATAATAGTGTGCTTACATTGAACTACACAAACCCATCCTCTTAACATGTTCAAAGAACATACCAGATGCTAGCGCTTTAGTAAGAGGATCTGCAACCATATCTGTAGTCCCAATGTGTTGAATACACACTAGTTGATTCTCTGTCCTTTCCTTAACAACAAAATACTTAAGTTCCATATGCTTACA
>JAANDH010000471.1:200133-222414 GCA_011799765.1 Nymphaea thermarum
TCTTAACTTTATCTAGTAAAACTAGGAAATGTAAATCCAAACTATAGTTAAGCATAACACCTTTGGGTGTAAAATGACAGAACTATGTAAGGATCTATTTTCCTATTTTACTCTACTTATTCTCCTGAACATAACACACTACCTTTGGGTAATAATGTCACTTCAAATGAGAATAAATACAACATGAAACACTAATGTGTCTTTAAATCATGCGTAGTCACTTTGGTGAGGTATAACATGATTTAACTAATCATAGGCTCCTTACATTAGCGTTATCGTACAACTTTATGATCATGCGACAAAATTAACCTTAGCATAATCTTCATTTCAAAGCATGGTACATGAATATGAAATAAAATCACACATAAATTGAAACAACACGAATCACATGAATCATTTCTGCATAATCAACTTAATGCTATCCAAATTATTCATTAAAGCTCCATAAAACATAATGAATCGGTCCCGTATCGATCTAAAATGATCGAACCAATCCATTAAACACCTTAAATGGGCATAAAACCACATATACCAGCTTCATCTAGCTTAGTACCGGTCCCATATCAGTCCTAAATGGACCGAACCGGTGGAAAACTAGATGAATCGGTCTCGAAAGGGAAAGAACCGGTCAAAGAATCACTAAAATCGGCTCCAGAACTGAATAAACCGGTTTGAAAAGCCCTGAATCGGTCCTTAAGAGGTCCGAACCGGTTCCAAAACTGGATGAACCGGTCCAGAGAAGACCCGAATCGGTCTCAGAATGGTTTGAATCGGTTCCAGAAGGTCCGAACCAGTCTCAGAATGTCTGAACCGGTCCTGAAACGGATCGAACCGGTCCTGAAACGGACCGTATCGATTCTGTTTTAAAATCAGACCAAATGGATACGGATCGGGTCCGACCGGACCCGACCCGATCCGAAATTTTAAAACAAAAGCGGGCGGACGTCGAGCGGCAGACGAGCGGAGATTTTTTTTTTTTAAATCAAATCTTAATGGATCCGGGTCGGGTCATGCTGACCCGACCCGGGTCCGTCCCTCCTCCCCGCTCGACCGCGCGATCGTCCCTCTTGCTTGGCATGCGGTTTCAGGCAAAGAAGAAACCGCCGCTCTCCTGCAACGGCAGGGAACGGCGAATTCAACTCCGGCGGGCTGAGGAAAAGCTTGGACCGGCGCCGGCGGGACTCACGACGCCGTCCGACGACGGCGGAGCCATCGGCAGGCTAATGACCAGCCGTCGCTCTCCCTGTGCCCTAATTGCTCAGATTTAGGGCATGGATGAAGAAACGGCAGCGGCGGCAGAGGGAAAAAACCACCGGCGGGTCACCTGAGACGTTGGGTAGGCGGCGGCGGGTCGCATGAGCCCGTCCGACGACAGAAAGGTCGCCGGTGGTTGCCCTTCGATCGCCGTCGCACCTCCCTCCAGTCGCCCTTCCCTGCCGCTCCTGGGCTGGAGGCCGTCCTTCGTCTTCCGACGACAAACGCCTGCCCAAAACCGGCCCTCCCTGTCCGTGGCTCTGCGGCTGCAATGCAAACCGACGGCTTCCATCACCCACGCGATGGAGGCCGTCGTCCCCTTGGAGGCCGTCGTCCCCTTTCCAGATTTCTGCCCTATTCCCTTTGCTAGAAATCAGAATGCAAAGGGAAAAGCACGCAGCGATGCGTGGTGTGGGCCCATAACCCATTGTTGGAGCTTTGCGATGAACAATCTAGATAGCATACAAAACGAAAAATGCAGAAATCGAAATAACAATCATGATTCATGTGTGTGTTTCATAGAGGACGGAAGAAGAACCTGTAGAGGCGACCGCCGACTGAATGTCGGCGGCTGTAGGAAGAATGGCTACCGACCCCAATGAGTCGTTCCCCAGCGGTGGCGGTGGCGGCGGCGGCAGTGGGTTTCTCTCCTCAGCCATAACAGCCCAGTGATGGGGACAGGCAACTCACGTATGGCTGAGGGGACCGATTACCCAGACCGGATTAACTTGATGTGTCTCTCACCATCACGAGACACGTATTTATACTTAGGGTCCGAAACGGATATGGACCCTATTGACACAGGACTATCCAGATGGGGAAATCCCAACACCCCCTACATTTGAGGACTTAAATGGTTTGAATTTGGATAATCGAAGTTTAGTCAAGATTGGACTTGGCCAAATTTAGCACAGCCAAAAAAATCAAAATTGGAAAAACCACATTCTTACCTTTCTGCATCCATAATCAACATCGTACTTTCATACTTGAAAAAAATTACACTTTATCTTAACAGAGAACAGGAAGAAGGCAAGAGGAGAGAAACTTCTCCCTTTCTCCATGTCTTTAGGGTCTAGTGGTCTAGTGCTGCTTTAGGATCTATGCAGGAATGATATTAGAATATCGTGTTTCCGAGAATTGGATAGGGAATGGGATAACTGGCAATACAGAGCAGAATTTCTTTAGAAAAACTACATTCGTGGAGGAAAGCATTCTATAACATTGAAAAATTAGATATGGGTTAAGAAACAGCCAAGCGAAGCTCGAACTAAACATCATTCATGAATCCTTTGCTTTACTCCAAGTCACCACCAGAAATTTGAACTCCAAATATGTGATTCCCAGTCAAGAACTTGAACACTACATTTTATGGCAGGAAATTTGAACTCCCAATATGTGATTTCCAGCCAAGAACTTGAACATCTACATTTTATGAGAGAGGCAACGGGCTATTAACCAGCTAGAGTCTAGAGAGCTTAAATGAGCCGAGATGTGATGAACGCTTGTTTTCCAGTCTGATTTTTAGACTACAGCTTGAACTTGACATCCACGTTCGAGGTGGATGCTGAAATCCACGGTTTGATTTCAGATCATCTCAGATCTGAGATCCGTGGAGAATCAAACACAACACAACACAATGGAATTCCAACCAGACCTCCGATGGCCATGAGCAATGTGAAGTAGAGCTACGATGGTAGGATTGATCGCAAGTGTTGATTGAAACAATATTTAAGTATAAGCATTGAAATGAAAGCCAACTCAAGACAAAATCTACATCTCCAACGCAATGATGCATTGATCCCCAACTGACGGAGAGAAGCAAAGGATCATCTTACTTCAAGAAAGAAAAGCGTGGCCGATGGTTCAAGATTATGTGAAGACAGTTTAAGAAGAAATTACATTTACATGATGCAGCTACTAAGCACAAATATGATCAGAAAAAGCACGAATGAAAAGAGAACAGCAACCCATGCACAAGCATGAGGCTCCCCGGAGGTATCAGCGTCGGATCACAGGCCCTGCGTTGGAGATTTGGGTTTGGGGTCCTGAGGCGGCGGTTGACGGGCCACCGTCTGATACGAAGCCGGAGGAGAGGTCACGGCCGCCTGCGTCGCCGCCGCGTAATACATCTGCCGACCTCCCGTCGGATCGTACGTGAGGTGAGCAAAGGACGCAGCGTCCATCCCCGGCCGTATCGCACCCTCTGGATACGGGCCCAGCTTAGCCCCGGTGGGCCCCATCCTGTAGATTGGCGCGTCTCGGTACGGTTCGGCACCGAACCCGGCGGGAGGAGGCGGAGGGGCACTGGTCATCACCTTCGGGGCCACCGTGTAGAATCCCTGCCCGGGCGGGCAGGTCAGCGGCCGGACGGAACCGGCAGGATACATCGCGCCCGACGGCAGCAGGTAGACGCCTAGATCGGGTCCCATGCCTTGCCGATCGGGCGCTGGGGCGGCCCAGTAGGCTGCTGGTGTCGACGTCGGCGGAGGAAGGATCGTCATTGGCTGAGGTGGCGGCTGCTCTTGTGGTGGACCTGATTCGTACCGGTTCTTGTCGTGGATTTTCTGGTAGTAGTCTCCGGCCATGGAGGTGGCCACGGCCACCGGCTCTCTCGCCGGGAAGGCCGACCCGGTTGGGAAGCAGTGGCTTAGGGTTTCTTCCTGCTTCCTCTGGAAGTAAGCCGCTGCCGCCTGCTGTTCCTGACTCGCTATCTGCATCCTCTGGAACTCCTGAATCTGCCTCTGAATCTCCGCCGAGTTAGAGTCAGAAACCACAGCCGCGGTTGCCGTCTCCAGCGAACGCCTGTCCGCCTTCATCGCCAAGTCGTTCGGTGGCGGAGGAAAGTAGTCTCGCGGTTCAGGGTGGGGGAGGCCTGAAGCCGGAGAAGCGAAGGCGGAAGCGCGGACGTCTTCCCCTGATTTAGCCGCGGAGATTTGATCCAGACCGAAAAGGAAATCCGGGTTCGCCTGAGGAGACTCCATTTCCTGTCGGTTCAGGGTCTGGACGGGGCCGGAATTGAGGGCGTCGACGAACCACTGGTGCTCCGGCTTGCTCTCGGCAGCAGACGGAGGCTGAAGCGCCTGCGATGAGGAAGGGGAGGTTGAGGAGCCGACTGGGAAGAGGAAGAGGCGGAGACGGGCGGGCTTGGAGGTGGTGCGGTGAAGGCGGTCGTACTCCAGCATCATGTGCTCGAGATCCTCGTCGTTGGTGACAGAGATGAGAGCGTCGAGGTCCTCGCCGGGGAGCTGGTACTTGAAGGAGACGGGGGTCTCCGAGAGCGAGGAGAGCCGCTCCACCATGGCCGACAGCTTGATGTTGCGATCGACGGTTAGGATCTTGGTGTCGCCGCCGACGTAGCTGAGCTGGTTGTCGTGAGGCCGCGGGTGGATCTTCCCGCCGAAGCTGCACATAAACTTCACCTTGTAGCTCGCCGGCTCGTCCCACGACTGGTTCTCGCAGTCGACGATCTCACGACACCTCGGCGACGAGTCCGACTCGGCGTAGGACGAACACGAATAGTTGTCCATCTCCCCGCTTATCCTGCCTTTTGCTCCTTCCTTCCCCTTCCTGTCGAACAATCAGCCGTTAAAGGCAAAATAAGAACGCCCAAATGGACAGACCAACCTCGTCTCCCTCTTCTTTCTTCTTCTCAGGCCATGATCGAAGCTCCAGATTCCTTCATGGCCATGATGGTGGCGATGGCTTGCAGAGGACGGGAAGGGGGGCAACTGGGCAGATTTGCTTATGGGGAAGAAAAGAGAAAAGGTTTGTTCCTGGGGACGGGGGACCCACCTACGACTAACGGAGCCGGAGATGGTGAAGTGGGAGGAGATGGTGGCGTCTGGTGGGCCATGCTCGGGTGAGAACGACGAATTCCTTTTTCTAGAAGAAATCACGTAACGTGGAAGCAACTGATTCGTGGAGGCCCGGAGGGGGATGGGGCCTGCACTGTTCTTTGCGGCTGTTCGCCGACGGAGCGGTGATGTTGCTGTGGTCGTCTCTCTTCAACCTTCCTCTCCTCTCATCGTCGTCACCTGCTGCGCTTCTTGGAGGAGCCGATCATTAAAACCGGATGGTGATTTTCAGACAGTAATCTGCTGAACCTCTTTTGCTTTTCTATCTTCTTCAATCTTCTCTTTTATTTATTTTGTTGAGAAACTTTCGGACCACTTCCTTTTGGCTTGCTCCAAGTTTCTGTCACAGTAACACCTTAGGAAAATTCGAGTTACAGAGTGGCAGTTTAATATCTTCAACAGTCTTGTTCTCACTAGCTGCTTTGCTCTTGGAATGGTCGAGCTCTTGACCTCTTTTATGTTGGGGTCATGAGTATCACTCCTTTACTGGGTAGATCGAATTACAATTCCTTGGATTCTTTCAGATGAGATTCTTATTCCCTCATCAATGCTTGCACTGATCATATTGATCTGAGTGGGCAAGTTGGCACGGTTATCGGCTTAGCGCTGGGAGTTATGCCACTGGTGCACGAGAGATGCTCTTGATTATGGGATTTTGCGTATAAATGAGAAAAGGACAGCATAGTTAAGACAATTTGGAGCGTTTGGGTCACATGGGAACAGTTGTTAGGGAGCAAGCACTGGTGAGAACAGCCTTTAGAGCAAGAATCAACAAAAATAGCATTGTAATGCATGAAATCATGGTATAAAAGAGAGAAAACTCACTGACAGAAAAAAGAGGGAGAAATCAAGTGGTACTGAGTTGAAGGCCCTCCTCTCTGGTTAGTCTCAAATATGTTCGAGTTTCATGGTAGTTTGAACTCGCATGGATTCACGTCTTTAGAAGATCGTCAATTCAATATTCCTCCTAATTTTTTGAGTTTTAAGTCATAAAAGCTATAATAAATAAAAAGATTACATCAAAGTCTGATAAATAATTTGTTGCAAAACATGAGCTTGACTCCCTGCAGTTCAGCACCCCATAATCGCATTTTGTTTGTGAGATGACTTGGAAGTCTTTAATGTGTCTGCCCCCAATTCACCAACAAAATGTGAATTAAAAGTGGCAGTTGAAAAATGGGTAAAAAGTGAAAAAGAAAAAGGTCCCAAGTCCACCGAGCTACAGTTTCGACTTCTTTTGTTTTGCTGGTCATCTAAATTTCACAGAAAGACAAAACAATGGGCAAAAAGTCATTTTCTTCAAAACATCAAACGTTTCACATTCTATTAAAGAAGCACTGTCGTCGTCGAAAGCAGTATTTGGCTCCGACCAGTAGCGGGATGTGTAGCTAAATCAAGACAAGCTTATTCAAATTTTGTGTGCATATATATATACATGGGTGATTTTAGTTCAATCCAATGTGATGAAAGGTAAAAGAAGCACACAACAACAAAAAAACTGATGAGCAATTTTGTTATTTAATATTAGTTTATACACTTTTTTTTTTCTTATTTATTTCTCAACCGTTTATAATTCACTATATGTATATATAACTTGGCTTTTTGAAGGTTGGAATTATCCTTTTCCATGGTTGGATGTGAAGAAAGAAGAAACAGTTGAGTCTAAGATTGTGACATTTTAGCGTGGAGTTCGTCAATGTTGGCACATACATACACAGCGACCGGCCGCACTACTAGGGAGGGAAGAAAAAATAAATGCGTTCACATGTTTTGGAGGGTGCACCCCACAAAGGGAGACTGAGCGTAGAGTCCATTACTTTGGGCGAGAGAGAGAGAACATGCGCGAAGATGGAAGAAGGAGTGACTGTTATTGTATCGAAGCTGATCAATTGGTCGAAGAGAAATGGCGTCTTTGTACATATCGTTTCAAAAATATCTGAAACTGTTGCCTTTGCTTTGAGAGAAAAGATGGTGCGTGCGTGTTTGAATGGTTTGGACTTCCCATCCTCTCAGCGCCAATCTTGTCAATGGGCCTGATTTTTTATCTCATCCGATAAGATATCAGGTTGGAGGCTTCTCAAACACCCTCTTCCAGTTCCAGAAACTGCTGACAACAAAAGTTGAACTTCTCTCTCTCTCTCTTTTATATTTATATATATATGGTCAGTTCTGCTTTTGGGTGACAATTTGTCACCCGATTTTGATTTTGATCAATGAATTTTCCATTTTGTTGGCTCTCTCTCTCTCTCTCTCTCTCTCTCTCGTGCGCACACATGTTTCAGCAGTAAACCGCTGTCTAACAAGCTTGTATTTTTTTCTCTTCCCCTCTCTCCTGGCTGTCACGGTACCATTGAGGGTTTTATAAGCGACCACCAGTGAGTGGTGGAGAGAGAAATATTAAGGGCACCAACGTATATAAATGAGTAGCTTAACATGAAAATAATGAATTTTGTGGGGCTGGTGTGGGCAGTTGCCACTTGTCCGAGCTTCAGGGATTGAGTGCCATGTCATTCCCTCATGGGAACCGCTTTCATGAGTGTTCTAGGAATTTGACTCTGGAATTAAAATTTTAGAAACAAAATTCCACTTCAAACTGGAACTGGAATGAAAATTCCAGTTCTCGGTTCTCTTGTGTTCGATGGTATGGAATTTTGATTCCAAAATTGAAAATTATGTGTATTATGAAACAAAAATTAAAATTATAGAATTGACGAATTAAAAGGATTATGATATGTGCATTAAATAAAGATGAAGAAAATTCGAAAATTCTTAAATCATAATTCCTTAGAAACACTATCCCTGAACTTTGATGTACGGATGAACCTGTAATTCCCTAATAAAAAATCTTTGTTTGACAACGCAATTTTCACTCGATAAAAAACAAGAATTTTAATTCTACAATTCCAAAAGTCCAGCCTCATCCAACACCCTCTAAGGAGTTGTTTGACAATGGAAAAGTAATATATATGTTAGATTTTTAGGATAAGTATATGCATGTAACATCCTGAGTATTTCTGTTAGCAAACGCCCTCTAAATGAAAAGGGTATTTTTAGGCTACCTAATTAAGAATAACTGAGTGGACGGTAATATATTCTAACGAATGATTCACATTTCAAATCCACCGTGACTACGCAACTTAGCTTGGTTGACACTCCTTTTCATTATTCTGTGATTTGTCTCCTCATTCTGGTCCGTCCAATTCAAACGGTGATTGTACATCTCTTGAAGTGATCGTGCTGGTTATTATATATATATATATATATATATATATATATATATATATATATATATATATATATATATATATATATATATATATATTATATATATATGTTTTATGTTTTTTTTAATTAAAATTTGGGTGCCCAACTCAACTCAAACTCTGTTTAGGGGTGGTTCTTTTGAGTTTTGACCTACCAAGTTCAAAACAAGAAGCATTTCATTACCGTATACAATTTGAGTGGAGAAAGGTTGACTCTACGGATAGTTTAGGGAAAGTATCTTCATCTTTTGGAAGACCACGGGAACCAGAAAGGCAAGTTGTGAAAAAGTAACTGAACTAACTTTCATGTTTGTATGTGAAAGAAAGAAAGTAGAGGAAGAAGACCAAGGAGGCGTGCTGCCGATTGTCTACCACTAAAATTTGAACGTCGAAATTTAGCCAATTTCGGATGATCAGGATTTGATTCGTGCTCACCTTCTTTTAATGTTCAATGTGTGTGGTTATTCTATACGAAGATGGGACGCATTTGCACCTCTAGGGACGGGGCAGTTCCCTGTCGTTGTCCCACCCAACTCACTCCTTTTTCGTGTGTGCCTGTTCGTTGTTTTGCCAATTCTTTTATTTTTATTTGTATTATAAAAATTTTGTTTGTACTACCGTCGTAGGTAAAATGCTATAACATTGAAATTACAACAACCACTTGCATCACTGCCGCCTATGTTAATAGGCATAAAAAATGACAAATCGGGTGACATTCAAAGTAATATGAAATGAACATAGAAATCAGTATTTTTGGAGGGGCATCTATCGGGAAAATCAGATTATTGAATCCTGCTTTCAGTATTATGGCTCAAAGTTGGGTTGTCCAAACGAAATTGTTCCCTTCCCCGGAACCGAACCACGCGAACCGACTCCTGCTCTCCTGTCAACGCTTGCTTTGAGGATAAAATGGTCATTTGGCATGATAATTCCCCGCTATATTTTGCGGCTTTACTCGCGGAAAAGTTGTTATTGGCCGTTTGCCTCTCTCTCTCTCTCTCTCTCTCTCTCTCTCTCTCTCTCTCTGTGAGTGTAATGGAGGACCGATATTCTCCTTTCCCCATCGTGCAGCTTCTTCCTTTTCCCTTTTCCTTCTTACTCACCAACATCATCTCATTCTTATTCTTCCGCATTTCCTGCTGTTTTGCTTTGGGGGTCATGCACTTTGTATGAGTGGGCATTGGGCAACCGCTCCTTCGATTCCCTCGCCTTTTCTTCTTTCTTCTCGATCGTGCGCTCCCCAGGATTCCATCCGAAGGAGCTTCTCTGCTATTGTGAGTTGTTTGGCTCCCCAGTTTGTTTCGTTTTTTACTTTTTGCGTCTGTCTAACCTCTTTTCTTTGGCTGATTTGCATGGCTTTTCTAGATTATTCTTGGTGATCTCTCTGCCTCACTTTTTTTCTTTTAATGTTTTAGCTGGTCCAATTTGGAACTATCGAGCCTTTTCTTTTTTCCAAATTTGTTTTCTCCCTAGTTTGGACGGTGTTTGTTGATGGTTCGTGAACTACAATTCAGGCATGGTGTGAATTTAAGAGACTGGAGATGGGCGTCGCTGATCTTTCCGTTGAGTTGATGTCTCTACTTTGTTGATGTCGCTTCAATCCTATTATTATTCTTCTTCTTTCCTCTCCTTCTTTTAGTCTATAACGGGAAATCTTCTTCTTGGTGTCATCCGTTACTGGCTGCGGACCGTGGTTGCAGCTGGACTGAGTTTTGATCTTTGAATATTTTGTGTTACTTTTTTATTACTTTGTTTCAAATTTTTCAGAAAGACTCACTGATGTCTTTGCTTTTGTTTTTTGGGTTTATGTGGGCAATTTTCTGAAGTTACTCAGCACTTCTATCGTAGGTTTTTCTATCGAGCACAGGCGACCATACTTTAGTATTGATGCGTCTATTTTGCAAGCAATTGCTTTACTTGGAGGAAATTCTTTGTTTTCGTCATCTCCTATGATCATAAGTCAAAAGTTTTTATGCGTAACGGTGTCAAATTACCGAGGCTCTTTATTGATGTTTCAATTTTATGTGGACCCGAAAATTTTATGAAGACATGGCTCTTGTGTTTCAGTGTCTGCATGTTTTTGTATATTAGCTTTTCTAAGATATGATGCCTTTTGAACGAACAGGACATACTGGATCTTATTTTTAGTAACTTCGGAAGTTTTAGCTCATGAAGCAATTCTTGTTTGGGGTTCAGTGTCAATTCCTGTACTGAGAAACTCTAATATCTTGGCTCTGTGTCATGCAACTTTTTGCTGTGTTTTGGACCTTTGAGGATTCCATGGCACCTCTTTGAGTGTTTGGAAATAGATGGGGAAACAGAACCTGTTAATCTACTTTTAACTGGAAATCGGTGAAAATGTACTATTCTATATGCAACGAGAGAATAAAAATTGGACGTGGATCAAATTCACAGGCAAGTTCTCCCGCTTGAGCCGACAGTTACTACTGCAACTTTGAAACGTTGCTTCATCCTTCATTCCTATTTTAGTTTACATCCTTTGATTTTATTGAATTATATCATATCTAGAGTCTAGACAATGCTTCGTCATTTTGCGTTAATATCTCCTGCCAAGCGTCCTGTTCCAGGTGCTTCATCGTGATATTGTTTTTAGCATTGCAAGGGAGATATTCCGACTCTGCTATAGACCGGTTTCAGATTTGTTAGCAAAGGATGACTAAATTTTCAATGCAGGATTAAACCGGCGTACAATTTGCTGAATTTTCTTTAATGTCACCGCCTCTCGGCCATGTGGAAGGAGGACGTGGGGAGGTCCATTTGCAGGTTCATGCCACTTCGTCTGACCGCAGCAGCCAGAATTGTCCTGTATTGACCGAGCACAACTACATGAGGCTGTCAGACTCTTCTTCAGGTGATAGCTCTGCGGTAACCACCGGCTTGGATGAAAAAGGTGACGGCTTAAACCTGAAAGCCACGGAGCTCACTCTTGGCCTTCCTGGCTCACGGTCCCCTGTCAGAAGTCTTGATCTCTCCCTGTTAAGCAACGCTAAGTATAGGGAGAAGAGCATCTTATTTCTGGATCCTGCAGAAGAAGGAATTCCGGAAGCGAAACAGTTGAGCCGGAATAATCGCCTGACCTTGCAGACTCTATTATCAGGTAATAAGAGAAGGTTTTCTGATACAATGGATGGGTACCCCACAGCCAAAAGCAATGTGTTCGTGGAGGGAAAATTGTTGCTGTCAGGCACAGATTATGAAACTGAAACAGCTGAATCTTCTCCAGATGGGAAGATCATGGGCCACTCCGCGTTGGAGCTGATGTCTGTTGATGTAAAGGCAGGCTCCGGTACCTGGCATGCAGATGGCAGAGGCCATTCAGGAGCAGTAATTCTTTCACCAAGACCTTCACACAATCTCTTGGCAAACAATATTTCTGTTCAAAACCATCATGGAACACCTCCTTGTCTGGTGAAAGAGAATGTATCTCTAAAGATTTGTCAAGACAGACCCCATGTTTCTAAAGAGTTCAACGCTAACAGTACCGGTCCTGCAGACGACCATGGGTTTGGTCTTGCGGCAAAGTATGTATATGAACTTTTGTCATTTTTTGCTGTTTTACACCTAGCAGCCCAAATATTTGACACAGAAAAGTAGCTTTCTGCTCACTAATTCCATATTCCTGACGATTGCCACTGTTGTTTTATATCTCTTGCATATTAAAATTGCAGGGAGCAAGTCGTTGGATGGCCTCCCATCAGATCGTACCGAAAGAACAGTTTGGCTGCAAACTCAAAGGCCAAGGATGAGGTTCAAGAAAAGCCTAGTTCAGCACCTTTGTTTATTAAGGTCAGCATGGATGGTGCTCCATACTTGAGGAAGGTAGACCTAAAAACCTGTGCGACATACGATGAACTCTCATCCTCTCTTGAGAAAATGTTCAGCTGTTTTACCATTGGTAAGCTACCTGAATTCATCTTTGCTTGAGTATTTTTCTTCTTCTTGGGTGTCGTCATCCTGTTGTTTCTTTTTTTTCCTACGTTTACTTTAGATAAGCAATCTAGTAACCGTTATTTGGTAAAAGCAAATCGATCCCAATCCGACAGAAGAAGCATATTTTGAGGAAGTTTAACTGAAAGGGATCGAGTTCTTTGAGCTCGTTTTTCGTGCTTTTATCTGAGATCTTCACGAAGATAGCGTGATATTATTTCGAGATAAATAAATTTTGGGCATTTTCAACTTCTCTCATGATTTTATCTTTAACTTTCCCACTGTCTGACCCTAAGATCTGAATATTTTTGTTAATATTTACCACTATGACTGTAACCAGTATAACTGGGAAGAAAAAAAAGTGTGTTGTATACCATATTTTGATGAACGATCCAGTTAACACATTTTTAGTATGCTTTCAGGTCAGTTTGGCTCTAATAGGGCTCCCAGTAGGGATGTGTTGAGTGAGAGTAAATTGATGGATTTTCTACATGGGTCAGAATATGTTATTACGTACGAAGATAAAGATGGAGACTGGATGCTTATTGGCGATGTTCCATGGGAGTATGTCCTCTTTCTCTGGAAAAAATGAACTTTTATTTGCAATTTTGGATTATGAGTCTACTTCATGGGATTTATAGTTTTATACCTTCAGGCCTTTGGGTTTAGATGTAAACTGTTCTCTTACATATGGCAGAACGTTAATTACTTCCTAAATGTGCATCTTTCATTTATATGGCAGCATGTTCGTTGGTTTCTGTAAGCGGATTCGCATCATGAAAGGTTCTGACGCCATTGGCCTCGGTATGTGCTCGTCCATTCTCTGTTTCTTTCAGCAAATAGCTAGAAGCACCAGCACCAAAATGGCACGTGAAATGCTCAGTTGGGTTTTTCTGCATTGGTTTCTGGGAGTACCTGAGTTTGGGATTCTAGTACCGGAGCTAAAAGTAATGGCATTCATGACCAATTTCATGCAGATGCTGCAAGAGATGTTCACCAGTGAGAATGACAGATTTTTTTAGGCGCTACCAGTTTGGGATGCCTGTGTTCGTTCGTCGAATTCTGGCTCCCGTTTTTGCACATTTTCACCATGACCTTGTGCATTGCATGTGTTTCAACCTTGCTACATGCTGATTCAGATTCCTTAAGACCCTGTTTCTGCATCAGAAAGTAACTCTTTTATTTCCACATCTGCATAACAGCCCCAAAGGCCATGTTGAAAAGCCGCAGCTGGAATTAGTTGGAAGATCCCTTGATCATGGCTGCTTGCTTCATCTGGTGGGCGGTGGCTAATGATAGCGTCGCATGAAACAAATCTGGCTAATGTTTATCCAACTTACCAGGCTGAGGGCATGAGCGTTGTTTCAATTAAATTGATGCTCGAGGGCGATCCTTTAGATGCTTCATTCTGGTAGCAGCTTATAAAGGAAGTTTTGCTACTTTTTTAATGAAATTTAGAATGAAAATGAGACCTTCAAACACAGTATGCTACATGGGTCCTCCTCGCTTGTTCCCTTTCAATGGATTGTACACCGCTTTGAGCATGATCGTCGAGAAAAGTTAACATATCAGACTATTGGCTTCAAAACTGGAAATGCATCGTGCTTCATCATAAAGTGCATAGTAGAAGAATAATAATAGGTTCTGGGAGAAATCAGCAGCTTAATTTTTTAACGTTCGTCAGGAGGCAATCCTCGTCCTGATGAGAATTTTCCTTAGAGGTTCCCAAATTTATCCTCCCTCTTCCAAGAATTCATCATTGTACTACTGAACAAGTTTTAGTGAAGGTTGGTAGGTAGGACAAGCCAATCTCGTCTAGGGGAACGTGCCCAGTGCAGGAGAAAACGCTTAACCCTTAGGATTGCTCACTTCCATTTCAGATTTATTTGGCCACAAGAACAGGTTAAGATATTTTCCCCAATTAATTGTTTTTTCTGTTCTAGACAATATAGATTCTTACAAAATTAATCACGTTTAATGTCGTAATGGGAACCAAAATTATGCACCCATCATTTGTGCAAGAATTTACGCCATACTAAAATGGCTAAAAACAACACTGAAATGAATTATACGTACAAATGACTGGTCGAAATTGTATGGGCCCTACCTGATAAAATTTGTTATCCGAATGTAGCACCTCACTGCTTCATGTGGAGTTTACCTAAAGAAAAAGCGTATCTTTAATGTATACGCAATTCTCAATGTGCAGGTGAAGATTACCTGAGAAAACCAAGTACAATAATCAAAATACGCTCATTCAATGAATTTGCACTTGAAAGAGTAATGCTATCAACACCAAGACAATAATTAAACAGAAACATGGATTATCATTATTAAGCAAATGGTAAATTTAAGGACAGGTGATTTAGTGGATAGTCACGTGCAGTATCTCCTCACAGAAGTGGACTATGTGGAGATTTCCATCAATGCAGTTCAAATTATAAAAGGCCAGCAAAACCATTTCCCCCAGTCATTATCTTTATGGGTCTGGGACCAGATGATTTAAGCTTGTGTTAGAGCCATTTCAACATAAGCTTCAACTCGAAGATGAAATAGTTAATATAACGATGGTCCAGGTCCGCATAGCTCTTCAATTGCATATGGCTGCCAGAGGCTTAAAGATGCAAACACATGCATCTGAAAATGAAGGTGAGGCCTAGATAGGTTACCTGACTGTAATTCGCACCAATCGGCTACTGATGACATCTGAAAAATATTCTTGTTCACCATAAAGTTCCCTGTAGATGGAAAGTAACCTTAGTAAAAGATTGTGATGATTACAAAAATCAATTGAAGTGTGCAAAGAATTCAATGGAGTACATGAAAACCAAATATTATCAATTTAAATCATTTGAAAAACAACTTCGGCACTCACGCAAGATCTGCTAGTGTATTAGATTTAGTTACAGCCTTTCCCTCTGCAAGCTCCAATGATGAATAATGCATGATCATCTCCTTTAGAGTGTGCTTTGCACTTTTAATATCATTGTCCCATAAGATGCTCTGGCAATATCAGAACATTGCAAAACACACAATAAGAGGCCTTGAGAAAACAATCAAGCTGAGTGTACAAGACATGCCTCATGTTATATGTTTCTCCTTAATAGACATAATATAACATTAGGAAACAGTATATGTACAATTTAATCTCAATCCAGCTGGAAGAAATGAATTTCCTTTAGTCACAATAAATGTAATGAAAGACTATTTACTAATTCACGGAAATTTCTGAGTGCACTAGTTACTCCAACAAGAAGTCCCAGGAATCATACGTAAAGCCTAAATACCTTCCTTATGTACTCTTTTTTGACACTTTCCCAGGGTAACTTGCCTTTTGGGCTAAAAATTGATGCATTCCATGCAGCCCCTCTAGCAACCATGACCGAAACAGCTCCTGCAAAACAAACGGCATACAAATTTGTCACATAACTCAAGTACCTGACACCTGCTATTACTTGCAAATATAAAGAAACAGAGAATTTCAAAATGTTGATGCTCACACAATAACATAAACAAATGGGACAAACAGTGTCATGGGGAGTAACTTTGAAGGAAAAGATCGATCCTCATAATCCAGAATAATCTCATTTTTCAAGTAAAGCGTTTTAGCTAGATTGCTAAAATTCATAGTGCTTTCCACAAACTCTCTCTCTCTCTCTCTCTCTCTCTCTCTCTCTCTCTCTCTATATATATATATATATATATATATATATATATATATATATATCGTGTATTTAGCTTATAGCCTTAGGCCGCACTTCCTCCATTTCCTTGTCTGTTTCTTTCTTTCTCATTTTTATTGTCACATCTCTTTCTTCAAAAGCTCCAGTTTTGTTCCTTTTCCTTTCCTTTTAATTTCCATTTTATTGTTTTCTTCTTTTTCTTCTTCAACCAGTGCACGCAGTTTATGTAAACTGGTTAGGCCTGTGTGGTGTCCACTTCTGCATGGCATAAGGATGAGTTGAACTCGACTCAAGCTTGACTTGTTTAATAAATGAGTCAAGTGCAAGTTAATAAACTCAACTCGTTCAAATAAATGAGTTGAACTCCAAGCTCATGGGAAGAATATATGTAAAACATGTTTCACCACTTTATCAAGAAAAAGAAGTAGTCTCAATGGCTTTCTAAGAGATGTGCAAGAGGCAGGTTCAGTGTTAAGAGTCCCCCTGTCTTCTGCTCGTGAAAAATATTTTTTTAGTAGATAGCTCGGCTAAGCTTAGGGCAGATTTTGGCTCAAGCTTAGTCGAGCAGAGTTCAAGCTTTCTTTAGCTAGACCCGAGCTCAGCTTGAGCTAGACAACTTGAGCTGTGAGTTTAGAGACTCGAGCTGAGTTTGAGCTGGCCCAGCTCTGCTCGTGCTCGGCTCGTGAACATCCCTAGCAGTGCATATGTATAATGTCATGTATCTGGATACAAAAATGAAGGTTTGCCGTATCCAGTTGTGCTGCATCCAAACCTAAATCCAGCTGCCAATATATTTGGCCAATATGTCACCAAACCCATTGAACCACCTCTAGAAAGCAGACCACTTGGTATGTACATATGGTGGGAAAGCTTGCATACAAGTCAATATTCCAACTTCCTGCTCTTCAATAATATGGTAAACAAAAGTTTCCTGAGGCATCAAAGTCTAGGGGATGATATAGTTTTTTGTTTAGCTAGTTACTGTTTATTATCTTAATGGACTTCTGATTACCAAGTTCCAACAGTGAATCTTGTAGACAAGACACAAGCCCATACGCTACAGTCAATTTGCACTGCTTCCGTTAACGTACATGTATGCTTTTCTGGTCTACAGATTCCATACCTTGAAGTGCCAGAAAAATGACTCAAATAATGAATAGTTTCCATAATTATGTCTGTTTGCAACATATTCCTTCCAAGTTTCCAGCCTAGAGACAGGAGTTTCCAGTGTATATGTAATGACAACTTCATCCAATGAGAGTTCATGCTTGGTTCGAAGGATTAATTGAACAATAGTCATAACTATTTAGGAACTCTTTTCCTTAACATCTTTAAATATCCTTTTTGGCATTTTTATTTGGACTTTCAGGGATGTAAGTGGATAAAATGGACAAGTTGCTATTTGCTAATCAAGTTCATTATTCCTTCCTACATAGGTGATGGACAATTAATACACCTTTTTACCATGTAGGTCGCATCCTATACCACTTTCTCATGTTTGCAGCAAGTGAATTATACCCTTAAATAAAAACAACTGTTATACACTAAATCACCTGTTACTGCTCTAATGCGCTCAAAATCTTCATAGTCAAAGACATCACCATTTGCAATCACTGGAACTGATAATGCTTGAACAATCTCAGCAATCTCACCCCATTTTGCAGGATCCCTTGGCCTATCTGCAACTCTCCTGTTAAGTTTCAACAGCAAAAAACGTGTCAGATAAAGATCAGATGAAAACACTGACGCAAAGCACAGGAGACCATTAAAATACAACAATTTGAATGACAGTTAAAATGCCCAATACATCCCCATTAGAAATGGTAGAAAAGAAAACATGAATCCAGTCTCTCTCTATCTCTCTTTTTTTCTCTCTGAGACATGCAAAGCAACATATATACAAGAACATCAACACAGTGACATATATAAAAGAACTTGAACTTCCAAGGCAGGTAATATAGGCACATAACATTTAGCAAATCCGACTCGCAACAACATTACTGCCTCCTTTTGATGGTTCAAGGCAACCCAGCATTTATTAATCGACAAGAAAAAAAAAAACAGGAAAATACCTTCCATGAACAGCGAGAGCAGCAACACCAGTTTTCTCAATCCTCCTTGCCAATTCTACTGTATCGTTAGATGATTTCAGAAGGCGTATCTTACATGTCACAGGAATATCAAGGTTCCTCTTTAGTGTTGTTAAAATCTGTAATTAGAACAGGAATTGCTTCAGGTTCCCAAACAATACTCATTCAATATGGACTAAACTACTTAAATCCAAAGACATGATAAGTACATCATGAATCAGTTCTGGTTTAGTCAGGAGGGCAGCACCCATGCCTCCGCTGACAGAGAATGATTTTGGGCAACCCATGTTCACATCAACTGCTGCAACATCTTTACACCTGAAAGTTGGAAACCATACAAACAAAATAAAAATTAAATGGAAAACGGCAACTATGGACAACCAAAAAGGTTTAAATCAACTCCACTATCAACAAAGAACACCATAAAAATAATTGCTTTGTTTGCATGTTTTGCAAACATGCCGGTGACACCGCTAAACATTACTGGGCCGGCCATCACAATTCACAAGGAGTGCTGTTTCAGCAAAGAATGAACACAAAGCAAGTAGCTTACACTATCATTGCAGCACTCAGAGCTCGAGAAGCATTTGAGGTGCCAATTTGGAATACCACACGACGCTTTTCTTCCTCACATGTACGGAACACAACATTATCTGTTCCCCTTTCCACAAAGTCAATGGTTCCAAGAGTTTCTGGACACAAGGACATAAAAACTCAGAGCAAGAGAAATGATCCTTTAGCAAAACCACCAATATTAAATAGGTTAAAAGTCATTCCTATCATAAGGCCTCAGGCCCTCAACAGCTGAGAAAAAAAATCTCTAGCCAAGGGAACAAGTGTGGTTCCACTAAGTCTTTTATAAACACAAAACAAATTAGTGCTTCTTGTTAAACCATATTGTCATCTGGAATCCATGTCTTGATCATAGCCAAAAAATATAGATTTTGAGTTTTCATTGACAATTTTTTTCTCGAGTACTTCTCAGCAAAGTTGTTTTTCTTAAAAAGATCTGATGATTTCAAAATACTTAACAAGAATTAATATAAATTTATGAAATTAAGAGATTGATACAAATTTTCTCATAAATACACTAATGAATATTTAAAGTGGATTTTAAAAATTTAAAATAAACAAAAAAATGGGGATGTACACTAAGAAACGACTGTTCATAGCAAGTGAAAAGATTTTGTCATAATATCACGATATTACCAATAGATATTTCGAAAGATGTCCAGAATTCTTCCCTTTGAAGATGGTTTATGCTGTGTTGGTGACAAAAACACAATATTTTCAAAATGTCCCCTATAGTTGTGACTATGCTCTTGATTTTACATTGCAAGCATTGGTATTCTATGAATCTATATTACTCCCAACTTCCAAAGTGATAGCACTGCTTTTGTTCTGTGGTACCAAGTCCACAATCAGAATCTGCAGCATACATTCTGAAAAAGGCACCTTATAATCTTATATACTGCATATGGCTGCTGCATTATGTAAAAGGGCATCATATACTTCGTCCTACTATATTGAATCATTAAAACTTGATTCATAATTTCAGGAAAAAAAAATAAAACTAAAAGATCAATAAATAAGAAGGAAAAATAAGCTTCTGGAAAGTCATAAAGATAAGGAAACTTACTGGCATAACTATAAAAACTATTTCTAGAGAACAGCAAAATAAAAGGCAATTTTGCTTCAAAGAAACCAAAAACTGTGACTTACAGCATCAACGGATCCTAAAACAATGTAGTCATTAATAGGAACTCTCCTAATAACCTATTCCTTACTAAAGCGAAAAAAAAAATGATAGAATGCAACTTTTCAAGTAAACACAGCATGAACAGCCTAGTAGAAATTCCAGCAACTAAAGAAGAAGAGAGAAATGACTGAAGACCAGTTTTTTGGGGTACTTGTTACAATAAAAATCATAAACGTTAGCTGCAGGCCTTTTTCTGCCTGCTGTCTGTACTGAACTAGTAAATACATAGGCATATTCATGATCAAGCAAATGCACAATAAATTCAACACTAGTGAGTAAAACTATAAAAAAATTGGGAAATAGAATTTTCAAGAAAACTACGTTATCTACGAAAAAATACTGCTATCTACCATGTATTCACTTAATCTAATAACTAATCATATTGACTCATCACTCAAGCATTTAAACATAAAGTACCATTAATAAGACGCTCACACTTCAGTAATTTATGGTCTACAATCTCCTCTCCATAAGTAATATCAGCACCATACTGAGCAGCCAGCATCCTAAAGGGCAATGTTCCCTACATGCAGAAACAGATGAACTAGCAAATGTGAGACCAACTTGCAGAATGCAGAATCAAAATATTATAAAACTGAATGCTGTACCAAGATGGTTCTCAAGCAAAATCATGACGTTTCTTTTTTGATATTACAGATATTTAATAGTGATTATAGTATTATACATGTCAACGAAATAGCTGGTTTAGAATGCAAAAGATCACTATATTAGCAGCTTCTGGAGAGCTGCATAACCACAAAAACAAGAAATGGATTAGATACTTCGCATTTTAATCCAAGATCACAGAAAATAGTTGCACAACCATACAAATGACATACAATTCTGCAAGGATAGCATAGAACACCACAAATGCGGTTTGGATTTTACAAAATGTCTGTACATAGAAGATTCAACTGCTTCTCTGGTCTAATTAAGAAATACGGAAGAAGAACAAAAGAAACTGAGGCAGTATACTTCAAGGTCTATTCTGGTAGTGCTCACCATAATTTAGACCTCAATCTCACCTGTTGGCATAGTTTTCATCTCAATTTCAACCCCACTGGGATGTCACCCAGCTTGCCTATTTCAGGAAATTACTGTTGTGGTAAAACAATATATTGATCCTCAGAGGTTCCTTTACCTCTTGGTACTTGGTCCGATTCCAAAGACGATAAACGCAATTCCCATAATTAAAGGAAAAAAAAGTATCAGAGATAACAAATAAGCACCTATCTCATCCCAAATCAACGTGCTACAGTGCCTCTTAAAGAAACATTAGGAGCTCGGCCGCTAACCAAGAGAAGAGAATAAAAGAAAATCAAGAAAACAGCATACATAATGTTAAATTAGCCATTTGCAAGGTCTAAGACAACCATCTACGAAACTCCAAGAACTACCCAAGTTTCCGAATAGATGACTAACAATGTGAATCGTAACCCTAGAAACTACCGGTCTCATCGATCAACCACGAAATCCGGCTACCTACACTCAGTTGAGAAGTCTCCCAACTTTGTGCTTGTTGATTCTTCAGCAAGAAACCAGTACAGAAGGCCACACGACGTAACGAAGAATCCCATCAATCAGGAATATGAACAAGATGCCGCGAAACCGATAACAAGGAAAGGCGGGAAGTAAACCGTGAGAGCCCACGAGAAATGACACGAAGAAGCCAGGAAAGTAAACGAGGAAAGAAGCGTAGAGAGAGATAAAAAATATATACTCACAACTCGAACCATGGGAGCGAGGATAAGCTTGTTTCTGTAATCCATCTTGCCGCGAAGAAGGGATCAACCTTTGTTAAAAGAAGAGGAATAGGAACGATAGTGAGGAGAAGAAAAGGTATTTCTCATTGTGTTTCTATGAATCATTTACAAGGTATATATAGAGGTAATGGGATAAGAATCAAGAAACAATCATATCCCTGATTTCTGCTCGTACAAGATCATCATTCCTAATTCGTTGCGATTCCTCAATCTGTAACGTCTAACAACTCATTCTCTTGATTTGGGTGATCTCTGATTCCTTGATTTTGGGCAATCGTTGATTCCTTGATTTTGGGTGATCTTCTTCGACTGTTACAGGGAGTAACGTTCAACACTCCCCCTCAAGTTGGTGCTCCAGGATCGATGAGACCCAACTTGCATCTGAATTTTACAAATGAGTCTTTTCCCAATGCCTTGGTAAAAATGTCTGCAGTTTGATTTTCAGTGTCAATTTGCTTAGTACAAATTTCCTTTCTTTGGATCTTCTCTCGAATGACATGGCAGTCGATTTCAATATGTTTCGTTCTTTCGTGAAACACCGGATTTGCAGATATGTGTATTGCTGCTTGATTGTCACAATGTAATTCCATTGGTTGATGAAGAATAATTCCAAAATCATTAAGAATGTACTTTATCCAAGTCATCTCACAAGAAGTCAAAGCCATTG
>JAANDH010000472.1:0-222377 GCA_011799765.1 Nymphaea thermarum
AGAAAGTAACTTCGTTCAACTCAGCAAATCAGCTCTCATAAGAACCATACGAAAAGGAAGACAAATGCAGTATAGCCAAAACAAGAAGGAACCATTGGAGAGCCCAATGGCTGGAGATTCAGCAGAAAAAATTTGCTGAACCGAAAAATGAAAAATAAATTACAAAAGCAGAAAATAAGAAATACCAGAACAAGAAAATCAAGAATATTACAATTCAATAATATAAAATAAGCATAAATTATTACTCAAACTTTCAGACCAGTAGGAAGCATTACTGTCATGCCAAAGATAAATAGACAAAAAAAGCACCACAAGTAACCAAGAAAACGAGACTGACAATGTAATGGCCTAATGGGTACATATGAAGCCATAGACATGGAACTAACACTATGAATTTGTAGAGGGAATTGCACAACGGTATGGGGCGAAAGTCGTGAATACGATCCATGCTTTCTTTCTTGTGATGACCGATCGATTCATTTTTCTCACCAGCTATTCAGATCTAAGAAGCTGCTGATTACTCGCACAACATCTGTGCCCACCAAATGCTAGTATGCCTGAAAGAAAGAGGCTGGTAACCCGTCTAGACCTGGAGCGCCGCTATCCACGTCTGAGGAGAAGACAAGGGACTTCGTCTCCTCCTCCTCTTCAGAGACCAGGGCCATGAGGCTAGTAGCATTTTCTTGGTCTGTCACCTGTGGACCCTCATTGCAGCTATCCAACAAATCCCCGGCGAGACCCCTAGGAGAGATTGGAAATGGGCGCTACAAATAGCCTGGATCTCGATAGGGCGAGTACCTGAATGCTGAAGCATGGTGACTTGATTCTTGGCCCTTCTCTCCGTCACCACATTCTGAAAGTACTTTGTAATGCTGCCCCCTTCCGCCAGCCATTTAGCACCAAATTTTTGGCTTTCTTCCTCCTCCAGAGCAGCCATAAGCTCCTTTCAGAGTAGTTCGGCTGCATCATAGCTCGCGATCTTCCACTTTGCCAAGACATAGCCGCTCTGCCTCTCTCTCACACTCCATTGAAAAATGAACGCGCCTCGGCGACACATAGCATTCGTTCTACTACGTCAAACTGACTCCCTCTGTTTGACATTCAAATCGCGACACTCAACACGCCATCGATTGCACATGCATACATCAGACGTTCTATTATCTCACCGCGTACACGCTCACGACTTAGACCATTATATATATACACACACGCAAGTTTGACAACTATTATTGGAAACAACTCAAACGGCTTAATTTATTCTTTGTCGTTAAAAACTCATAGTAAGTATTCATAAAAGAAAGATAGAGATTGTTGTTTGATAATTAGTTGTTAGAATGTAATTAGCAACATATATTTATACACCGAGTAAATATGAGATACACATACATTAATCATGATTTGTCAATTTAATTTAACTCATGACTATAAAGTGTTAGGCGTGTGTGTGTTCTTTTTAAATTTTGCAAAGATGTGTAACTCTGCGCAGTAATATGAAGACCACTTTTTCTGCCGGGTCTAACTTTATCAGCCTTCGACTGGTTCCCCATTCTTGCAAGTGATTGTTTGAAACATGGCCATAGAAGTAAGTGTGAAATCTCTGATACCACACGTACAAAAAAATCAAAGAAATCAGATGCATGGATTAGGTTTTATAAGTGATCATAAATTCCTAAAGAACTATTGGCATTGAAGGTTTCTTCAATCTCCAACACCATACCTTTCTTTCTCTCTCTAAAAGCTAGAGTTTACATATGAATGCTACCTTTCATCTTCACTCCAATGGTTAAGTCTCATAATGATTGAATAACTTGCATTTATTCTACCTTTGAAAAATAAAAATTAACATAGAAGCTCGTTCACCCGTTCTGGTAAGGTAACTCACCCGCATCCATGATGGCATGTTGATGGATCCATCATGATGGGGACGGCCATCGATGGAGAAGCAACAGGTGGGCAGCTTACAGGATGTCGACAAGTGTCACATGCCGAATGGGCTTCTTCACATGCGGAGAACCGAAGTAGCCACCCATCGAAAAGAAAAAAAGATCGCGCACCACCCCCTTAAAACTCGCCGATCCGCCACGTATGCATCACTAATGTATGATGGTAGCTCATGTGATGTCTTATTATAATAAATGACAACAATGATATTGGTGGTGGGTGATGGCACATCATGCATGTACGTTGGTAGTCAGATGCATGATGGTAGTTCATGTGATGTCTGATGATGATGGTGGTGGTGGTGACGGTGACGCGAAACCAAAGAGAGAGAGAGCGGGAAGTCAAAGAACGACTCAGTTAAGAGTATATTTTATTATTAAACGTCTGCGCGTTATATTCATTGTAAAATGCTTGAGAGGCGTAGCCAATAGATTCGTCAGATTTAATTTTTAATGTGCGTTTCTGGTAGACAGTACTATCAATGTTATAAGAAGTGTATGCTTCAAGCAAAAAAAAAACACGACTCAAGCTACCTGTGGTAGGTTCCACGCTTGAGGCGTACGCCTCAAGGACAAAGTCGGAATATTATTTTTGTTAATTAAAAAAAAATTTAAAATTAATAAAAATGGTAAAGGGGTTTCACGTGTAGCCCTAATTTAACATATTTGTATTCCTAAAGCTCTTATCATCAATCTCAAATCACTTGTAAATTCAACTATTCCTTCACCTATGAAATTATTAGAGGGTGGAGGAAGCTGCCGCTGCCGGAGCCATCGCCAACGTCAAAAACAGGTGGAGGAAGCTACGGCTGCTGGAGCCATCGCCAACGTCAAAAATCCATCATTCGTAAGTCTCTCTTGTCTCCACACTTCTGTTCATGGCTGGCGCTGGCCATGGCCACCATCTTGTTGTTCTAGCCCATGACTGGCAGCCCACCTGAACCTATTTTCTCTTCATGCCTTCTTTTTAATTTGTGACCGAAAGAGAGAGGGGGAGGCGGCGCTGTTCATGCCTTCTTTTATTTCGTGGCCGAAAGAGAGAGGGGGAGGCGGAGGGGAGTTTCGGGCTGCCCTCTTAACCTATTTTCTTCGAGCATTGCAGTCGTATGCAATATTACCGTCTTCATTTTTTTTTTTTATTGTCATCATTTGCCATCATTTGGAGTTGGACGTGTCCTCCATGGATGGTGGTCCTCCTCCCAATGTTGCCATGTGTTGCAAGTCACGTTGAGAAGCAAAAGACAAAAGACTCCAATACTATTATAAGTGGTGGTGGGCATCTTTGTCCATAGCACCATGGACTTAGAAATTTGAATCTCCATTGTTTATTTGGGTTGGGTGGTATGATCCATTGTATCTTATCTTAAATCAGATTTGTTGTGCTTAGGTGCATAGGTTGATTGTGTTGTGCGTCGACAACCATCCAAATTTTTGTCTTACAAATAAAGATTAAACGACCAGTTCAATGTAACCCTCTTTACAGTGAAAACAACATTTGGTTATCATTAGTCTGTCCCAAAAAATACATTTGCGGTCTCTCTCAGATGGGAAAGAGACAACCTTAGAAAACGATCTTTCAAGCAACCGTTGCACGACTCTAGGGACCACTACCCTTTTATATTATGAGTAATTACAGATTCAACCCATCAAAGAATCTATAATTGCATACATGTATGTATACATCATAAAAATACCTTATACCATATTAAATGACATAATATCCCAAAACACAATCACTTAAGCGGATATTTACATTAAGACAATCATAATGTCTGAAATTCCTCATAGACATGTGTCGGCCCACCAAATGATTCTTACAATCTCCCACTTTTGCCAAATATGTCTTTATACATTCAGACATTACATAAAACCTTAAGAGCTCATAACTGTTATCTTATTATACGTCATTTTCACCAATCTCGTCCATGACCATATCAATACAGAACCAAAGCGACATTCGCTATTTTAAAATTAGCTAAACCTTCAATGACCACAAATGTTAACACAATCAATGACATAGATATGATATGGATGTATAGCATGAGAATTACATGTAATGTGATTACAACATGTCTATTCTCAACTGGCCCTACTTTAAAACCTTATGCAGATAAAAAATACAAACACAGAATGAAACCAAAGAACTTTAAACTATATTCTACAGAAAAACTGAATATGGTCTATACATAAGAGCAAACAAAATACAAACTTCCACTAAATCAGCACATCATCTAAGATTAACACCCTCATACGAACAACATGTTCGTGAAAGACCTTAGGTGTTAAACCTTTGGTAAGCAGATCTGCAATCATATAGTTTGTCCCAATATGCTTTAAAGACACCTGACCATTATGTATCCTTTTTTTAACAACCAAAAACTTGATGTCGATGTGCTTAAGTTTTTGTTAATTGTACCAAAAATGTAAAATTGGAAAAGAAAAATCTGGGAGCACATGTGAAAGAAATCCACTCATGAGAGCCTCCTCATCTGAATTGGAATTTGACAACAAACATGTTAACGAATAAAAGTGATTACAATGGGATACATATTAGAATTGCTGAGAATTTAAAGGTTAGGCTTAAAACCATGTGTTGCATTTTCCTCATGTTTGTTTGTTAAAAGTTGTGTATGATTTATTGTACTTCGCACACTCTCATTTCAATAGCAAAGAAATGACTTGTAGGTTGGTGAAATATATATGGAACAATACTTGTCTATCTATATTACTTGTTCTTTAGCTGTGTTGAGTTGCTCTTTTTATCTTTTTTTTTTCTTTTAAAGTGTTCTACTTTTAATTGGTAGGTTGACTGTGACAACTCGATGATATGATGGAGGCATCGGCTCTATTGGTGGTGGTTTGCTAAATTAAAAGGAAAAAAAGAAGGTATTTTTTTTCGTATTTTAATTTTAGCACACATAATTGTCAAACAACTTTAGTTTATTGTATAGTTTGCTTGAACAAAATAGAGGAAAAGAAGCACCTCTAATTGATTTTATCAAGGGGGCAAGCTGAGTCATTGATGTTCATGTACTTACTTTTAGTCTAAAAAATTTGAGTGAAAAGATCGAAGTTTTTGGGAAGAAATCAGAAATCCTTGCTCTCTTTTTTCATTTTTTATTTTTAAAGTCAACATAAATTTTATTTTGCATTTTTATTTTGGAAGTTTCAGATTTCATAAGCATGGGCTATTAAATTTGTTTTATATTTCCCTTGTTTATACTCTAGTCAAAAAGAGAAAATGAGTGTATATGTACATTGTATCGAGTGGTGTGCTGAGGACTGAAGATTTTCAGTCTAAACTTAGATTGGAAAAATCTGTCAATTCTATATATAAAAATGATTTTCAATCTATATATATACCGCCTCATTAACACAACCCAAACAAAAAAAAACATTGGGCTGCGTGTGTGAGAGGGATTCTTCTCACAGCTTGAGGAATGCATGTTATTTATATAATAGAAAGAGAGACTGCGAGTGTGTGGGTGAGAGTTCGCGCCATGTGCTTGAATCTGCCCGTGCCTGAGCTGGAACCGGTAGAAGTCCTTGGAATGGGATGGACCGGTTCAATGGCAGACACTGGCGGTTCGTTAGTTTGATTCATGGGTTGTGTTGTAGAAATGTAGCTACTTTTTTGGAATGGTTCGGTCATGTATCATTCTCAACATGCAGCGGGATCAACGGTGCACCAACAACATTGAGGAGAAGTGGGAGCTCGGAGTTGCCGCCCACCACCAGCACCAGGTAGAGGTGCTGCCGGTCTAACTGCAAGACTTGTGAACATTTCATCCACGTCTTGACGTTGCTCCATGAATTTGATTTCGTGGACCCGTCCATTGGGTTGAATATCTCCTCTGGAACGGGAACCTCAAGTACCGTGTCAAGTCCATCTTCTCTGTCGAGGTTCGGGAGCAGTTTCCTCATCGGAACGTCCCGCACCGTCACCGGCAACACGACCTCCTTCCTCTCCCCTCCGTTGTTCGACTTCCAAGATGAAAACGCAGGGGAAGAAGACACTTCTTCATACCCATGCGGCTCTCCTTATTTTACGGTCCTATGAGATTGAATGGGTGGAGAGTCGAATGGATCCGTTCCATGGTTTTTGGGGGCCATTTAAACGTGTCCACGTTTCCAAGTTGCAGGGAGAAACCCGATTATAACAAAATATATAAATAATATTTATAAATGTATAAAATTATAGTAAAATATTGCTATTTATAAATATATCTCAATTTGTTTTTCCTTGTGATTTTGACTTGTACAGGGGCTTTTGTTGCATATATTTTTTTGGTTTGGAGTGCGACCATATACTTTAATTTCGACTTTTAATTGTATAAATGACGTGGTTTAATGAGTTGCTTAATTCTGCACATATAATAAACTCGGTACTTAAATAGAGTAGCACATATTATCTGTCTAGGACATGCCGAACCATGCGCTAAATACGCTGACATATTATACTTGTGTCGTAGGATCAAACCATACACTGTGCTGGCACAAAATTCACGGGTGTTTGTGCACCTCGCTACACTCCATTCGTGTCGGATCACTATGCCGGTCCATTTTGTGGAAAGGCTAGAAGAAGTGAGCCGCAGTCTCTTTCTTATTGATGAGGCTTGCAAAGGGGACAATTTGAAGCCAAAGAAGCCCCAAATGCTGCAAGTTTACTTGAGTCTTAATTCAGTCGAGTAGCACGAACCAAGCGAAGATGTGAGCCCTTTGAGGGGGTCCATGCCCCAACACCACAATAACCTTGGGGAAAGGTGGAGGTAGAAAATTTTTAGACATCAAACGCAGCATCTGAACCAAAAAAATCCTAAAACCAAATCAATATTCCTCACCAAATTAATGATTTATTTTTTTGTTTGCCCAAATGTTTTCACTTTCCATGAGTGCTTTTTTATACTTTTACTTTTAAATTCACTGACTTGTTTCTAAACCCCTTTAAAAGAAAAAAACCCAGAAATTAGTATTACCACACAAATGTAATTAAGTTTCTTTTTGTATTATATGCATAAAACTAGAGAAATGCTTTTCATATATATACTAATTAGTACATATACAAGATTATTGAATGTCTTGACGCATATAAGACATTCTCCAAACTGCTTGCAGTTGGGCTAATGATCATCGAAAGATTGTTTATCTTTTCAGGCTTAAAGATTGTCCAACTGCATTTTTTGGTGCTAGATTTTTTGAAAAACTGTTCAGTTGGAATGCATATGAATTTCTCCATCATCTCACCAGTAATTCCAAGTTTTGCGCTCAGCGTGTGGTGGTGGTTGCAGGACCCTACTGCTGGAAGAAGGAAATTCATGTAGTGCTCAGAAAATGCTAACAGAGGTGCAGATTTTTGTTTTTGGTAGGAACTCACATGGGAGATTTTTGTTCTTTTTGTATTCGGGTTCAATAAATAAATCAGTTTGCCACTAAGTGGCCAAGTTACAAAAAATAGCTTTTTGGTCGATACATTTAATGAAGTCCGGTGGTTCCTTCCTCCACGTAATTTAATAAAGTCCGGTGGTTCCTTCTGTTCCCCTGGTGCTTTACTCTCTGCCCTGGTAGGACTGAACGTTGGGTTTTGTGTTACTGTTTATTTTACCTTTTCTTGCAAGAAATGTAGCACTAAAAGGCTGCAACAAAATGCCACAACTGCAGACCCATATGTGCCAAACAATATTCATCCGATCAAGGACACGTGAAGAATAACTCGTATACCTTTTGGCGTGGATGTATGCAATCAACAGCCGAACCATGTGGACTTAACAGCTGCAGCTCCCTCGTGCCCACCACGACCAACTTCTCTATATGTTACCGACGTAGGAATACAAACACAGACTGATTTACAATTCGTGGCAACAGATGGTGGTGGAGTAAGCCAGCGCATGCTTAACTGACTCTGCAGACCATCAGTCTGTACAAACAAGGCATCCTTGTACACGAACAGGTCAGTCCTAGCTTGGAAGTTACCGCCACTCCACTAAGTGTTCAAACTATATTTTACAGCTCCAAATCTGCTGAATTATTTACAATGTCAAACTCAAAAGCCCAAAGAGTACATGGTATTCGCTAGTCGATGAGCATTCTTAATGTTGAACATGTGATCATATGACTTTAAATACAAAAAATATAAAGTTGAGAGGTCTCTCTTGTACAAATTTGATCTTCTTTGTGAAAAAATTTCAGAAAGCTGTGCAAAGACTTTCCCCTGACTTATTTTCCCCACCAACCTCAAACGGAGACAATCCCAAAAAGCGTAATTTAATCCGCTTCTTTTGGTCATGGCCCAAAGAAGCAAGGTGGCGGAAGGGGANATTCCATAAGACGAAGAAGAAGAAGGACAGAGCTGCTGCCATCTCGAGGCTAGGCAAAAACGACACCAGCATCATCCCAAGGAGAGTGAAGTACATGAAGCCCAGGAAGACAAAAGATATGAACCACACAAACTTTATAAGCGTCCATTGGAATCCAATCATCGAATACACAATGAACGTGAACAGTATCACTTGGAGTATGATATAAGGAATCTCGACAGCCACCTGCAAATCAACCCACAAGCAATCAAATTCGGAGAAACCAGAATAATGTTGTTTTAGAATCTTAGATCCATATTTTTACGTTTAGGTGGCGAGTAAGGGATAAATATTTCAGTACAGTCAGACATCAGATATAAGGGGACAAAGAGGAAGCACGAGAAACTGAAAAATTGCAACTGGTTACATCTTTTCATGGAAGAACGGACCAATTTACATCTGTTCCCTACCTGAGAAATGGCGTAAGGCAAGGCCGAGTACATTCCTGCTGACTTTTCTCGATAGAAGACGGTCCTTTCAAGCCACACAATAGGTTGAATTGATGAACAGTTGACAAACCCCAAGAACAAAGCCGATACGTAGAGGGCTCCAAGAGTATTAAACAAATCTTGCTCTCTCTTTCTGTGTAAACGAGGAAAACAATAGCCTTTAGGTTGTTAGTACACCTAGGAATGAAATGTCACGCGCTTACGCACAAACTCACAATCTTCCTCTTCAATGCATATAAGAGATGCATGGAACAATTTGTTGTGTCCCAATAATCAGAAACATTTTCTTGGATATTACTTGGCAGACACATGTATTAGACTAGAACGCATTAACAAGTTTGGAGTTTTTCGACCAAGCAAAGAAGCTCATGCGAAAAAGTTCAAGATGGTTTAGGAAAATAGTTATCTACGAGCTACACACACACAGACACACAGAAGAGAGAGAGAGAGAGACTTACGGCTTATAACCGATGTTCCAAAATATGGTGCCAAAGAGAACGGCAACTATAAGTGTAACAACGAACCGAATAAGGTTTTGCTCAGGGTTCCTCCAATATGACCAATGTTGCTTCAAATAACAAGCAACGCACTGAGTTTTGAAGCTTTGAGCATATCTTGATGTGAAGACGAGTTCCTGTGAACCTGGCAATGGCTCACTCAACTCTTCAACCAGTTGCATGTTTTCCCTGACAGAATTCACAATTATCCGTCAAAGACGAAAGAATATAGAAAAAAATGGAAAAAGAGAACACAAGAGATCCTCCGTAGGACTCGAGCATAGACAAGGGCACTACTTGTATAAAGGAGAGCGCTGATAATATTCTGCAAAGTCTATTCCGAGATCAAACTCCATATCCGTAGATGTCACATCCAACATCCACGCTGAAGGGTTAGAACCACTTCTCATCTTGGGTACCCCAGGAATTGCCTGCAAATTAGTTTTATGCTTCACTGGTAAGCTCTAATCGCAAGTTTACTACTTCGAAGAGCAAATCAACAACTGATCACAGAACAATTTTTACCTCAAGATATTTGACCATGCTCTGCGCATAATTTCCTAGTGGTCCACTATAGATAAGTTGTCCTCCTCTTTTCATAAGTAGCAGCTGCAATTTATATCCCAACGGTTATGAAAATTTACAAATAGGCAGACACTTCCCAATACAGACATTCGAGAGATGTATCATTAGACACTATAATGTTTTTGTTTCTACCTCATCAAATGATTCAAAGATCTCTGTGTTGGGCTGATGTATTGTACAAACGACCGTACGTCCAGTATCAACCGTGTTCCTCATTGCTCTCATGACTATGGTTGCAGCTGGAGTATCGAGCCCGGTCGTGGGTTCATCCATGAAAATGACAGATGGATTAGAGACCAGCTCCACTGCAATAGTGAGGCGCTTGCGCTGATCAGTAGTAAGGCCAAACAAGTCAGGGACGCCAACCAATGAGCTCTTCATTCCCTTCAACTCGACCAATTCCATAACCTCATCCACAAATCTCTGAACCAAGTATAAATTAAGGGCTGTTAGTTCTAGAAATTCAGCAATGACTCGATATTTAAAGGATCAGCAGATGCATCAAAATCTACTAGAATTTCATGTTATGCAGAAACATGTTGGAGGAAAGAGAGTGTTAATTGCTCAAGGGACATACAGTTCTGGTCTCCGAAGATATCTCGGGAGGGAGTCGGAGCCATGCAGAGAAAAGAAGGGATTCATGAATGGTAATGTAAGGAGAATGTATATCATTCTGTTCACAATAGCCAAAGACCCTTGCAAAGGTTTCCTGCTTCTTTGGATAGCCGGAGACCTTGATGCATCCTTCTATATGACCTCCTGTCTTTCTTCCAGCCAAAACATCCATCAATGTGGTTTTACCAGCACCAGTCACCCCCATCAGCGCTGTAAGAGAACCTGGCCTGAAGGCTCCACTAACATCTTTCAGTAATTGAATCCTTTTCTCCTTTATCCCATATTTCTTCATTTCCTGCACTTCACATATTTTAAGTTAAAAAGATTGAAAAAAAAACGCATGACAAAACTTAGCCATGAATTATACTAACAATGACCAGCTGATTGAAACAATGCACCACCATCCCCCAAACCAAATGTCACTACCTTGAGTATTTCAATAGGCTGAATGTTAAGTACACGCAGACAGAAACACACACTCAATCACACAGCAAGTCAAAGACGCATTGACATGAAAAGACATTCTATTGAGTACAGACCTTTTGACCAACAGAAGAAAGACATAGATGGAGAGGCGGTGAGTGCAGAAGTTACCGGGGGCGTGTCCACGAAGTAGTTTATGTGCTTGAAAGTGAGAGTTAGGGGTTGGAGCGGCAAGACCATCCGTCTCTCAGGAGTCCCATTCGGTAAGCCGAAGGTGGGGCTGCTGTCTCGCCGCGCGTGCACCCTGCTGTCATCTGCCGGAGCACTTGCAACATTCCCATGAGCCTTTTGCGGGGCTACAAGAAGGAGTCCAAGAACCACATGCTATGATGTTGGTGATGGTACTTTAAAAGAATAAAAAGAGTAATTGGTAGAGAAATTGCAGTATGTTCATACCCCTGAGATACATCAAAGCAATTACGCAGAGCGTGTTGAACAGCACGGCGAACCCGCAGAGAGCTCCAATGCAAATCCAAAAAGAATATTGATGAAAGAACATTCCTCTCGCTTTGAGGAAGGTCGTGCCGATTGTGTCGCCACCCCAAGTTGGCTGCGCAAAGGAAAACAACGAACACATTTGAGCGTCTGTTATATAATGCCCTCAGCCCTCAAACATGGTGATTTGCATGTGCTTTGCGCCGAATGCCAGAACCTCAAATTCTTTTGCTTCTGAGGTTTTGGCTTCCGATTCTTCACGGACGAGTTAGGTTTTCGTTCACCATCAACTTGTGATTTTCGCTAATCACCCCATGCTTCATTAGATTCTTTTCACAAGACAAATACAGCCCCAACTTACCGTGTTCCACCTTTTATCCAGGAATTCATTAAGAGCCACCACGTTCTGAGCATACGTCGCTGGAGATATCCAGTAGCCCCAAATCCACCAAGGGTGGATGTCGTCTGTAAAAAAGGATGAAAGAAGGGTACAATTCAATAACTCTTCCAAAGTGCAGCGTGCAAGAATGAATGACAATGCTCTATTGTTTTTCAAATGAGGAGAAAAAGTAAATGCGATTCCACATTTTTCTAATAAAGTTTATAAGTAGGGATGCAGCAAGCTTATGGGTCCTGAAAGCATAGAGCAGCGCCTAACAGAGAAGAAAAATCCTACCTTTTGAGAGGACAAAACCACCGAGAACGTAGATCGTCACAAGGACGGTAATCCCCAAGACGTTGGAGGCCACTTGGGTCCTCGCAAGTGCAGCAATCAAACGATTAAGACCAATTGAGGATTCTTGTATGCAACAGAATGCCAGGAACAGCCGAAAGAGCCTGGAGAGAATGCATGGAATTTTTGTGAGCAAAAGGAAGTAATGACAGTTAATACAATCTATCTTCTCCTCTACCGGCTCGTTACAGATTAAGCTATGCTTTAATCATGACAAGATGGTGTAGAATTTCAACAATGTGAGAGCTCACAGTTGCTGTGGTGTGATGTAGCGAGTTTAAACAAAATGGGAGGAAGGGGCGTGCAAGTACCTGTTTGCAGAGCGAGCAAAACCGATGGGGAAGTAGGTCACCAAGAGCCACAAAGCTGATTCAAACAACGTGATGGGGACGTGCAGCAATATTGCTGGCACCAAGAATGTCCACGCTGGGTAAGACTGCAGGTCCCTCTGCTTGTAGAACACCGGAAGCCTCAGAAGCAACATGGTGAGCTCCACCATGCCATTGAACATGAGCACCACCACGCCCGCGTATATGGCGCCTAGCAGCCTGATGAGCTCTTGGTCGATCGGCGGCGGGTCCTTCCCCCTTGAGAACGTAGACGTCACGATGATGGCCAGCAGCACGATTTGAACTGCCTTGAAGGCGTGGGCGATGCTGTTCCTCCTCACAAATAGCAGCTCCCTCGACAGGCTTGCCTTGAACAAGTCCCACTTCTTCACTTTGAAGGACTTGGACGCCAGAACCGCAGGCTGGCTCTCGGTGGAGACTTTACTCTTCTTCAAGTCCACAAACAGGTTTTGGCCCATCTGGTACGATTTGAAAGACTCCACGAAGTCTTGGTTGGAGACATACCTATAGCACTCGTTCCTCTTTGCCCAGTACCGTGATTGATCCTTCCCGGAAGTTACCTGTGTCACGTTCAACTATTTAACAAGCTAAAGATGTAGAGAAAACTTTTCTTCTCTTGGCTTCGTAAAATGATGGTACTCTATAAATCTTCTCATCTTTAATGCATACGTATTGTTTTAGAAGAACCAACTTCTTGTTTGCTTAATTGCCAACAAAAAAGGTGGTGGCAATAGTCGGACCATATTTGCGCGGTACAAAACGTAGGAGACTTAAGTTTGCTTGTGTCATATATGATTGGTTGAGGTCGGCAATCAGTTGAAAATGAGTATAGATCAGGTTACCCGGTGCCGTTACTTCAGAACGTAAAATGTAGTAAAGGACTACTCATGTCCTTGCCGATACACCATCCTCTGCACATTACCAAGGTTGTAAACAGCAAATTAATGCATATAAAATCCTTATGTTAAGGCGTCAAAGACTGAACGAGCAGTACTCAAGCCATCGAGGTCGTAGGTTTCAGAGTTGCTATAACAGAGAGTTCAGTACAGGTTCTTGTTTCACTGAAACCTGACACTGTGAAGGGATGTTTCAGAAAAGCAGGCTTTTCGCATTTGAAGGAACATATTTTTGTTCATTTTTTACTTAGTTTTAGGCATTTGAATTAAAGGATATACAAGGCAAAGCAAATGGTTAGATGAAAACTATAGCTAATTTGCTACTTGAATATGTAGCGATTGGTTGACGATATTCAAATCGACAGGTAAAGAGTTCCGCTTTAACTTTGTGCTGCCAAATTTGCATCAGCTAGCGGAAGGAATGTACCTCTAAGAGGAAATCGGGGACGTTCATTTTGTCGGGGCATTTGAATCCCATGAGCTCAAAGAAATCGAGGGCCTTCTCGCGCGGGCCTTGGTATAAAATCTTCCCCTGGCATAAGAGTATGACATCGTCAAACAGCTCAAATGTCTCCGCAGAAGGCTGCAGCAGCGTCATGACCATCGCCGTGTCCATAACATGAGCCATATGCTGGAGGAATTTCACGATCTTGAACATCGTGGAACTGTCTAAACCGTTTGATATCTCGTCCATGAAGAAGGCTCTTGCAGGACCAACCAACATCTCCCCTGAGAAAAGCAGGGCGCAATAAGTTCAGCCGTTTTTAGCTTTGCAGTTCTAGTTACTCAAAAAACTTTCGAGTCATTTCAGTGACATGCCAAGTTGCCATACCAATGCTAACGCGCTTCTTTTGGCCTCCAGATATCCCTCTCCGCATCTGGTCACCCACCACCGTGTGTGCGCAGATTGAGAGGCCAAGCACCTGCAATGAAACAGAGGAATTGAATTTCCATCAAAGCATGCAGGTATGACACTTATAATATCACATACGACTGACTACCCATCAATTTATACGCCCTGTATGACCCCTTTTCATTTCAGTTCATGCATGTGTACCCAGAAAGTGTAAAATCATTACTACCTCGATGATGTAGTCGACCGTCAAGTTCCTTCCATTCATTTCGGAGGCCTAAGAAAATTGGGATCACAGAAAGAGGGTCAATTTTAGAAGCACAGATAATAGCGAATTGCTTCGAAAAATTGAGATGGGTAACGTCACAAAAGAATGGAAACTAACGACCTTAATAAGTGCGTCAATCTCCGGGTCGTGTTTGGCGCCCGTGGCATCTTCCACCCTTGAAATTTCCGACAGGATTTCTTTCAGAGAGTGCAAAAACAAGGAAAGAAAAAAAAAAAGGAAGGTCAGCCATTGCTCCAAAAGAAAATTAATTGAAATTTCAATTGCTATGCAGGCCTGATGGGAGGCATGCAGATCGACGTAATTGAAATCGAAAGCTTTAAACATGCAAAGTTATTTTGTATTATAAACATTAAATCTATACCTTTGATTTTCAGAAAAGAATTTTGCACATAGCACATTGTGAACCTTGAGCAAGTTTATCAAACACGACGCATAGCCCACGCACATACTCTTCATGTCTGGTTAATTTTTATATATAGGTTTTAGAGTATACAAACTAAATAATCAATCTAAGTTGACATATAAGTAATTCGGTCAGAGATCTATAAAAGATGCTACATACATATAAATTGCTCGGTAGAACGCTATGAAAAAAAAAAAAGTTTAGCTAATAGAATGACAAGATTAAGAGTTAATAATATAATGATGACTTCCACTTGCACCTTCCCCTTAATCGATTAACATGGCCAATGGGGACACGACTTGTATCCGTACAAAATCAGCTACCAGAAATTGTTTGTTCATTAATAAAGTAGTAGTACTATCAGGGACTTATTTTTTAATAAGAAGTGCGAAGACTAGATTAGTTTAAAGAGAAAAAAAAATGTAGAAAACTAAAAGGGGAAGAAAACGATGTTTCTGTAGCTTTGAATTGAAAGCAACTCCGTTGCCCCTATGAGTTACCAGCCACAGTTTCTTGTTTTTATTTTTATTTTTCTTTCCTTTAAAAAGAAAAAAGAAAAAAGAAAAAAGAAATCTTGGCGAAAAGAAGTGAAACCATGTGAGTGCATTGAATTCTTTTGACTGTTGATAAGAAGAATCAAACACGACAGAAAGGAGGGCCCCATGTCAATTATGACAAGGCCAATCGTCCAACCGCATGTGATGCATTCATCCACACTCTGCAACGATCCGTACATAACCTGATAAACTACTAACGATTGACTTCTGTCGCTATATTTTATGCCGTTAAGTTAAATGGGAGAGATAACACTAGCGGAAAAGCGTCCGTTTCAAGGGGAGCTTGTGTTACTAAACCCAACCCAAGGACGCTACTCCTTCGAATCGTCATGAAGTATGCTTTGGGCTTTCTGAGACCACAAAGACCACCAGATAGCCTCTCTTCGGAACGGTGAAAAAATAACCATTCATATACAAAATAATAATAATAATAACTAAATCTGCTTTCTCATATAAGTTTTTTATTTTTTTGAAGAATTATAAGCATATTCTTTACTCATAACACATATGGCGAGTAAGACCTGGGTCCAATTTGATTTAGATTCAACTCAAACTATTGATCTGGATCGGAAAAGGATGTGATTTGAAAGTATCAACCTAAATTTAGTGCTATTTGGGATTTGATTGTAACAATCAGAAGCTTAATTACAAGTGGATGGAATGCAGCTCCAAACTGGGGAAAAAAAAAAAAACTTAGATCCAACATCAGCAGCGACTTGATGTGCTATAAAAGGGCATGTCTGGAGCGAAGAATTATCAGTGGACTGCAGTGGGTGAAAGGCTGCGATGCAAACATGGGTTTAGGTAACATAAAGCTACATTAAGATACATGTAATGGAAATAAGATATAAAAAAAGTTTAACCACAGGGAGACGTGCGTTGTTGAAAGGCAGCTGCCTTCTACTTTTGTTTCCTTTGACAGTGTACATTAAATTCATTAATTGAATGTCTCTTTCTTGGAAAATAATTTTATCAATAAACTGTCACTTACTCGATTCTTTTTTCGTTAGCTTTCTCTCGTCTGGGCTATCGAATTAAGTCTGGCTCAAAGCATGAGGAATAAATGCAGGAAAAAGAAGCGCTTCAATATTTATATATTGTGCAGCCAATTTAATTATGTACCTGATAGGGTGCTGCTCCCGAAGAGCTGGTTGGAGAAGTGGAGCGTCTCCTGCACCGTCAGCTCGCCCTGGTGAAGGTCATACTGGCTCACGAAGGCGCTCGCCTGCTTCGGCACCGACTCCCTCACCTCCAAGCCATTGTATTCCACGCTCCCGCTCACTCTTAGCCCTGACTCCAGCTTTCCGGCCAGTGCTCGCAGCAGCGTTGATTTCCCTGATCCGGGGCGGCCCAGCACTAGAACCATGCTGCTCCATCAAATCAAAATGAATGAATCACTCACTGGGAAACCACATTGTTTTATCTTTCAAAACTTCCTCCCTTTCTCGCAAGCGATCGTTCCGTTATTAAGGCCGGGATGGCGAAGAAAAGCCAAAAGGCATTATTGCTGTATTTATTGTCTGATGAAGCAATTGGAAAGTTTTAAGGGCTCAACATCTTATACGTTGCGTAGACTCATCAAGGTTAGGTTAGCCGGATAATGTGGTGGGTGGAACTTCAATCCCAAGCCAACCTAGCCCTCGTGGCGACGGAATTGGTGAAAATATTTTACAACATTTATTTCGCAAATCAATGTTAAAATAAAAATAAGTACCTAAAGCTCTTAAAATAATGAAAAAAAAAAAAAAACTCTTCAACCGGCTAATTAATACACCAAAATTTGCCGGGATGCCACTAATCCTTTTCAATTCAAGGGGTCTTCCAAATAAATTTTAATAGAGACTAACTTGGAGAGCGACGTAGTAAAGAAGCAGAAAAGTATGTGGTCCGACTAACAGCATAGACGACGGATTCATGGCCTCCTCCTACATTGTTCCCTATGAACCATGGCGAAGACCAGCCCAGCCCAACCCAACCCAAGTAGCGCCATGCTAGGTGGGTGGCCTCGGCTTGTACACTGTCAGTCTCCGACCCGTTGTTGGGAAGCAGACCCACCCTTTTACATATAAGTGGTTCGTAGATACCTGACTATTTGTTTGAGGGATATAGATTACATTTCTTAAGTTTATATTAAAAAATGTTTTAAATAAAATATGATTTTTAAAAATTTATACTATAAAAAAATTATTAATGTAATATATGTTTTTCATCATATCAATCATATATTTACAAAGTTAAATTGTAAAAAAATACTATTTTAATAACTAATTGATTTTTTTCAGATGTCTAAGTGATCCGGTTTTGAGCAAAGTTATACAAGGAGAAGCCAGGGCAAGCGAAGGTAAAAGGAAATACAATACCGAGATGGGTAGATGTGGCCAGACAAATCATCGAGTATCTTCACCACCGCCTGCTTGTCGCGAAAGACTCGCATATAGCTTCTCATAATTACCTGTACACACAAAATGGTTATATCTATACACAATACACAAGATGCATAAGCCTTTGGGCCAATGTCATATGATATCTAGGGAGAGGTCCACAAAGTGTCATATAATAGTTAGCGGGAGGTCCACATATTATGCATATGTCATATAGTAATTAATTAGCGGGAGGTCCACATGTCATGCATATGCACGGCGCACCCCCTTGCAGCAAAACGGTCAAGATGCTTTTAAAGCTCGGCCGCCTCCATCTCCATCCGCCGGTTTCAGATGTGACATTCTCCAAACGACTTCTCCCCTCGCCCACCACCACCACCACTATCCATCCACAGCTTCTTTCAGTTGATTAACATTCTCACTTATTTTTAACCGGAAAGGTGAAAGATTTCTAGCTTATCTGTACGTGCGTGAACACGCATCACATCTTTGTGTGCAAAAGATTTCTAGCTTATCTGTACGTGCGTGAACACGCATCACATCTTTGTGTGCATCTTTCCGTGTCGGTTGGACAGGGGAGCTGGTCCATTCAAGGATGCGAAGAATGCTTTTGTGGAAATCATCTGATGCTACTCTATCTTCATCTTCATCTTAAGGGCCTTCCCAATTAATTCGACCGCAACAGTTCGAAAACAGATGTCCTTCTTTTAGTGGCACAAGACTGCGATAGTTTCTCAACCAATTGTGGATCACTCTTATTGAAACAAGATCAGCCGGCTTTGGTTGACTGTGCTTCTGTAAATTGAAATCTTTTGTTTTGTATATCTAAAATCACTTAACTATCTAAGAATCACTCAACTATCTAAACATAAAAACGTTCATCTAAAACATATGAATAGTGTAAAGAGTAAAGTAATATTATTCAACAAAAATACTTATCACCTTTTCTTACCTACAAACTTTTTTTAATTATTCATCATATTAAATTTCACGGTGGTGACTAGATTATATATATATATATATATATATATATATATATATATATATATATATATATATATATATATATATATATATATATATATATATAGGTAGATGTATTGTCACTAAGGGTTAACTTACTGCACCTGTCTGGGTGATCTGCCAATGCAGAACCATGATCATCGACCTACCCAATTTTGAAATATTTAATGTTGAAGGGGTGTCAGTCCCAATGAGTATTCAGAGTTGAAATGGAGTTGGGATGTACCCTTACAGGTGTGTGTCTTGCCCTTGGAACTCATCAAGGGTAGGATCCCTAGGCTTTCCAATCAAAAGGCGGTCCCTGTTTGCTTGTTTCAATTCTGTACCGCCATAAAAGCTCTTTCCAGCCTCCTGTGTCAGCGGACCTGGTTTTGGCATCACGTACCTGTTAAAAGCAAACTTGCTTTCATGGTAAAACCGGCTCTACTCCAACGTCATCCACACAGCTATTGAGCAGCTGGTCCATTTAAAGGGTACCTTGACCTTATGTTGTTGGGAAAGTGAATGGTAATTTCTTGTATTTCACTCCATTACTGTTACTGCATCTGAACTAGTCACGACTCTACCGTTATGGAAACCTACATTCTTAAAATGAAAAAAAAAATGTAGGGCACCATCTGAACAATGCAAGGAAACGAAATTCAATAATTAAGTGCTTTACGTAATACAAATAATAGTAACAATAATGTGTTTGGAGGTCTTCCTGTGCATGTGCGTGTCAGTAATTAGTTCAGTCTCTTCTCCTCATGTCTTTACTTCGAGTCGGTTGGACACTATATTCCCAATAGCAGCCAAGTTGGGTGCGAATGTTGATTTGCCACAAGAATTCCAGGGAGAGGGGGCGGGCATATATATAATATATACACCCAAAAAAATGAGAGGGGAGAGAGACAGATGAGGCAGGACGGCCCAGTTTAAGAGACGGACTTCACGGCAGCTCAAGGTGATCTTACGACAGGTTCTAAGGTGGTTCCAACCAAGTCCTTCTCCATTTCATCTACGAAATCTTGGGGGTTTTGCGGTGCCTCAAATTCAGGTACGTTGGATTTGCACGTCCAAGTTGGTTCAAGCTTAGCAACTTTTGAGATTCTTTATTCAATACAAGCAGCCGAGGATGGGCCTTATGGGATCCAATCTCAATCTATACTGCATCCCCCGCCAGAGTCAGCTCTTGAATCATATAGGTGGTTGAGTTGCAGTAATTGTGCATCAGAACACAAGCGTGGGCACAGGCACCGCTATACTTTATGACAAGAAAGTTTGACCAAGGGTCCTGCGAGAAGGAGAACTATTAGATGTTGCTATCCACACAAGCAAGCCTCTTCTCTCATCCTCGGTTTCGCTGGAGGGGTGGGTGCAACTCTACCAGGCGTGCGAAAGACTCTAAACTAGAATTTCTTAACAAATGACCCAATCCATCCCCTCAGAAGGATTCGATTAATTAAGTAATACTCAAACTGGAGAATCGGTCTGCGTTCTTGACTTGAGGAAGCCTTCATTGGTAGATGATTCCGCTTATGCTCAGTGTTGTCATTTAGGCGGATTTTTTTTCCTCCGTTTAGAGTTGTCACTAAAAAAAGGAAAAAGAAGCCATAGCTAGTGCATTCACTTATTCCTGGAGCCGCTGGTGGCTAGGGCCGGACAGGACAGGGACCTAACCTCCTTCTCAGAGGCTGCCTGGTGACCAGAATCTATGATCCCTCGCCGGCCGGCAGCCTGGTCGCCAGGCCTTACTACCGGGAACAGAAACTTCAGGTGTGACGCAGGGTTTCTTGCTTTAAGCTTTATAAAGATAACATATTGCTTCCATTTGGAAGAAGGATATAGATGACGGTACCTCCATGAGATTGATGGTAGCATTCCACAGTGTAGGGAGTGCTCGCTTTTGCTTTCGCGCGTTCGCTTCCACATTCAACTTGTCGAAGCGTATCTCAATCTTGGGAAGATCGATGTTCAGACTGCAGAAAAGAAAGACAAAGTTGTCATGGATTTCTTAGACGAGCACTTCCTCTAAACCTCTTTTCGAGGCTAAAGGAAAAGGAAACGTGATTAAAGGATAGTCACATGAATAAATTGTGTTAACAAGAGGGACATGGCGGTCTCCAAAAGGAGAAACTGACAAAGAAAACACATGCAGCTGCACCCGCTTCTAAAGGTCAAACTTTGAAACTTCATCTGGTTTATGACTCCTCCACTTATCCGCGCGCAGAGGGATAAGAAAGAAAAAAGGAAAAGCGGAAAGCGGGAAGGGAAGAAACACTGGGGCATCTGTTATTCAAATCTCTTGTGAATACTATATACGTTCGTGCTCAGAATGTAGAAAAAAAATATCACTAGCTGGACGCTATGGTGATGAGGAGAGACCGGCGGGTCCGGTTGTTTACCTGTCGAGGCGCTCTCTGAGCCTCGTGAGGAAGCGCAATTGGTCTTCCTCCTGCATCATTCTGCCGGCGCAATCCTCGGCGGAGGAGCACTCCTCATCGAAAATTTCAGGCCCGCTTCTTCTTTCTGCGGCTTGCGCCATTTTTCTACGTCCTTAACCCTCGCCGGGAGCTTTTTAAAAAGAGAAAAAGGACTCTAACCTGGCCGTCGGGAGCTTTAACAAAAAAAAGAAAAGAAAAGGACTCCCAGCCCTAAGCTCCACTCAACGAGAGAGAGAGAGCGGGTTGTGAGGGATTCGTAGGCTGCACTGCAGTGCGCATTTTATATGGAGAAATACAAAGGTATGGGGAAAGCTGCGATTTCATAATGGTGCAAACGGAAGGACGTCGGTGGGCCAGAAGGTTGATGAGTTTGAAGGAGGGTGGTCGACTTTGGCGTATTTTTCGCGAATTAATGGTTGGGCCACCGAGGGTGTAAATGCCCGATGGTGTCCCATTATGAGGGTTGGCAGCAAATGGTGGCGATCCTTCCACCCTCCATCTGTGCATGTACAAGAAGAGGGTGGGACCATTACCATTTAACTCTTCCCTCCTCGTATTAATACTTATACTCAACCCTTCAATGTATTTTTTTTAGCTCAGCCTCCTTCGTCTAAACAATGGAATTACAAGAAAAAGGAAGGTGTTGAGATATGCTCTCCATATTCGGACATCGTTCGATATGGCAATGAGTGAATGGGGTTGATATTGCTTTTCTTGGAATTTCCCTTCAGTAACGGCTATAACCAATCGATCCTTCTCTTCTTTATTTATAATCTCTGCAGCCAGATCCATATTGAGATATCTCATCCAACATGGCGAGGACTGAAGTGGGTTGATATTGCTTTTCTTGTAATATCTCTTCACTAACTGCCATAACCAATCGGTCATTCCCTTCTTCATTTATGTCCTTCATATCCATATTTTGAGAATATATCATTCAATATGGCAAGGAGCGAAGAAGGGGCCGTGTTCATAACGCTTTTCTTGTAACCGATTGATTCTCTTCTTTATTTGTCTATTACCAAGTCTGGAGATATACTCTAGAATGTCCTATGGTATATGTATATATATAACTGCTTGTACATATACACCATCAACGAATCGAAATATATACATTAAATAAAAGACCCTAGCTTATTCTCATTTTATTTAGTATTCCAAGTGATCTCCGTGAACATTCGAGCTTAGGAGGCTGCTAGATAGGCTGGACAAAACTGACATGACTCAGTTAAGTTTCTTCTCGGAACAAGATAGAAAATCAATGAACCTAAGAGGTTCATCTTTTCATCATACAGCGAACCTTGTATGGTGATGAAAGCAAAAGGGGAAAGGGGGGTCGACCACGAACGCAAGTTTTAGGCACAACAGTCCTTTTAATGAATTTGTCCAAAGGAATTTGTGGCTTGAGCTTGCCAGCAATTTATTGAGGAAAACGAACGTTCTGTTAACTGCTTTCGGATCTAAACTTTGAAATGTAGCCAAATAGTGTTTATGATACGATGGGACGTGCAACTAATGTTATTCTCTCCAAAATATTACGTATCCAAGAAAAAAAAGAGAAAAACTGCCTGTATCCGTAACGTATTTTTTTCTCGAATTATTGTCAGAGCATGATCTATACAACATCTTCATTCTCTCGATCGACTGTTTTCTGAAACACAAGTTCTGGTTTGGGTACCACCATTGAGATAATTGGAGAAACAATGGCGTCGTCCACCCTTTCTTTTACTTACTATTTCTTTTACATAGGGAGGAGCGACATATCAATCCTTTCTTTGTTTTTTTCTTTTACAAAAAAAAATATAAAGAATTTGATGCGCACATTCAGAGGATGGCTCATCGGAAGTGATGATTTGAACATGGACAGCTCGGCTGCACGTGTAATCCTTGTCACTGGATGAAACGAAAACAGAAAGTAAAGAAACTAGGAAGCTAGCAAGTCGAGCATAGCATTTACTGCCCAAAAGAGTGAAAGTCTTGGATCGAGTCCCGATTTCATCATTTCGTAAGCTATATATATATATATATATAGTGTTTTCTCGAGGCATGCATGCTCGTCCTTGAAATATTTGCTCAAAAAGCAAAAAAGAAGCTGGCAGAACCATTAATTCGGGACACAAGGTTGAGTTTACTATTGGCTACTTTAATTGAAGAAAGAAAAGAAGTTTCACACCCGTCGAGGAGCTTATTTTGCTCGACAAAGCGGCCATGACTGACCTGCCAAATTTCATTCAAGTGCATACATGTCATTCCCATGAACTTATTATAAGTCCGCCCTAAATGAGATTACTAGTTGCTTCCCTGCAAATTTTGCTTTGTTTTTTTGTGTGTTCCCTTTGGCCATAACGTACGTAGCGTAGTGTTCATGCAACAATAAGTCAATATGAAGAAGCTACAGCCACCTAGGTGTACAAATTAAAGGAGGGTGGTTTTGTTATCGATTTCCATCACTAGAATTCGTTACCTGTGTATTTCAATTAACTTGGCAAACCGGACAGCTCGTCATCGATCGCCAACATATTTCAATTGAGGAATCAGCGACGGATTACCTCCCGTCCACAATCAGGATCTCTCCGCTGATCATTTAAGCCGCCCTCATTAACTTTGTTTCCGCCAGAAACTAAGAATATCAACGGAGGCGGCCGGCTGCAATAGGTTCCGTGGGCTTCAGCTTACTGCACAATGCCCATGCATGCCGGTTCGTAGCCGACATAGCTCTTGGTCCAGCATAAAATGAGCCAACCACAACCAAAGAGGTGCAACTGCACCGATGCAGCCGCAGGGTCAGGGGCCCACCCAACATACTGGCCCCTGCGGAGCCCTTTTGTTCCGCATCGGATGATAAAATAATCTTAAAGAACAATAAATTTGCCAATATTGTTCAATAAACAACATAATGAATGACTGTAAGTTCACTTGACGGTCTACAACCAATCATCGCGCATACGTCATGAACGGGACAATTGAATCACCCATCCAATCAACACAAGAGGAAAACCGTAATTAAGGCTGCACATGAAACAAAGTGGAACCCTGATGTAGCAGAGAGAGATAGGTTCAAGAAATGGAGAAATTTTCCAAACTTGTGCGGTTGATATCCTAGCTAGACTCGTAAATTTTCTGTCTACGATCTATCTTGGAAAAACACATGGTCAAGATAATTCCTTGCACTTAAAGGGTCTAGTATGTACCGATCGATTTCCTTTACATACATATGTGTATGTGCGTGTGGTAATATTGCCCTTGATTTTTTTCACATCAACAATTAAGAGAAAAACAAAGAGAAAAAAAACATAAACCAATACTACATGACGAAAATGCTTATTTCTTTTTTTTCCTCAGTTTGCGGTCTACCAAAGATCAAAAGCTGGTATTGTTTTTTATCCATCTAGCACCTACTAATATATATATATATAATATGCTAAACAAAATTTTACGCCAGTTAGTAAAAGAGATCTACCTTAGAAGAGTGTTAATCAATTCTAAAATCGTCCAACTAGTTACTAGTTTAATTAGGTCAGTCATTATTGTTATCCTGATTAGATTTGTGGGTTAGGACTCAACCTTGTCATGAAAAAGACATTCTTTTGACAGTTTTTCCTTTGATTTTGATCGTGAGCAATCTCTATTGTTGCTATCCGTACAACAACAGATGGAGCTGTACATAGATCAATACAGATGAATCTACAAATAATGCATCCTCTAGAACAAGTGATTGTACCATCCAGTGCTACCATGATTTCTTGTGTGCATGTAACCGATGTTCTTGACGTGCATGCAAGCTTAAAGAAAAGCAAACTTTTTGTCTTGAGAAAACGGAAATTTTTATGTCATGTAACCATAAGCGATTCACGTGAAACTACTTCTGGCACGCATCCAAGATCAAACACTCCGGGAGATTCTTGTATCATCAACCAAGTCCATCTTTTGGCTTCTAAATTATGAAAGTCTGACAGAAATTACGTTAGCCGCCCCCTCACATAAAGTTATGGTTCGGCCCTGCTGGAAATTAAGTGAGGGGGCCATCATCATAACCAAACAACGAAGAAATATCTGCATCATGTCAGAGAAGTTTTACAGCGGAGAAGAAGTCAGGTAGCACCAGCTGGGGAGGTAACAGCCGCGGCCCATAGAACAAGCTATCTACCCTACCTAGGTGGTGTGCCATCAAATTAGGCGTCCCTCTTATAATTAGGTTTTTGTTAGGAGAACGTACCTTTCCATACAAATAAATGTGGTCAGCTAAAACCAGTCGACACCATATCTCCGTATGTATCAAGAGCGGCTACCAAGCATGTGCAGCGCTACGTGGGCATTAGTGGAGATCTCGACTTTTAGAAAAAAACGACCGCAAATTAAGATGAAAGCAAGATTCGGCTTCTTGTTGCATTGATTTGTCCAAATAAAAATAAATGCGTGACGTACCACAGTTTTCAACTGTCCGCCTCGTATTTCTGATCTTCCCTTTCGTTTTTCTTCTTTTATCGTAGCATCTATATTTGTTTCTCTAATCCAAGACTTCCGTTTCCCGATAGCAATGTAAAAGATAAATTTCCCAAAATTTGAGCAGATTTTGAATGCGAAGCCTCCTATTGTTTCATGGTCGTGACATGAGTCCCGAAGACAGGTTTCGCCAGTAGAGATATCGTTTGACTGGAGGCGCACCGGTAAACCACACGACACTCGGACGGTTGTCCTCACTGGGCACTGAAATTCTTGTCTTGTCAACCATTATAACTCTTCTTCTCTCCAATTTCGTGTGCAGTGCGCGCGCACACAAACATTAAAGTTGGTTCTTTACCCTGTACTGTAGGTGCCCGATATTTACTACTTAAGAAAAAAAATGTACAGATGGACGCAAAATATTAAAAAATATTGATACAAAATCAGAACAAAAAACTTAGTTTTTCATTTTAAAACTCTTATAATCAATTGATACAGTGGTAAGTGGGTGTTGTAATTAATCAATTTTGGAAACGGATCAAACAGAATCATGTGGATCAATTGATGTAGTCAGTGTCCGCAGGCCCACGAGGACTAGTCATTCAAGGGTAGAGATAAAATGAACCCCTTCTCAGTGCGGTGCTTTCTTTTAGCAAAAAAGGTTTCTTCCATCAGGAGATAAAATGAACCCCTTCTCAGTGCGGTGCTTTCTTTTAGCAAAAAAGGTTTCTTCCATCAGAAACCAGTACAAACAATAGATCTACTAAGGTAGGGGACCGCGCCCTTGAGAACCACCCAATTACCAATTGATTCAATAGGATGACTTATACCCTATCATATCAGACTAAAATATTCTTTTTTCATTTTTAATGTATACGACCAAGCTGTGGATTCTTCCAACGATTCTCGTGGGCTGCAGTATCTATAAAAAGAATGGGAGGAGGCAAGGAAGACAGCAGGTCAACTTAGATTTAGGCAAGAGGTCAACTGTGCTAGTAAAGCCATGGGCCTGAGCTCTAATATTTCCTCTTTAAACTGCGGAAGGTGGATCTGATCTTCTCGCCAAAAGTATTAAAAAATATAGCTCTGAAATGAATCGACCTGTTTCCTATTGTACTTCTGATCACTTCTTCATAAGTATACCTTAATGGGAAAGGAATGGTCTAAAAATTTTGAATTTTTAAATGGCTGGCTACATATTCACGAAAATGGATTCAAGATAGTCGACCCTCATTTTCTTTAGCACAAAAATTAAGGGAACACACTGTGAGAATTCTCTGAAAATACCATGTTCTCATAATAGCCGGCACCAAAAGCTCTGGACGAGCGATGAGAATGTTTCGGTAATGTGATACTTCTGACTTCTGAGAGAGAGTGAGTGGTCTTCATCGCTTTTTGGTTGACGATACATTAGTTTAGAATATAACTCTATTCTGCTGACCGATGAGAGGGAGCTTCACGTGGTGTACGTTTGCATCCCTTCTTCTTTCTTTTTCCTGTATCGTGCACTTGATCGGATGAAGGCTTAGTTCCCACACTTTGACTACCTACTTGTGCACATGCCGTGAGAAAAGCCAAGTTTCCAAGGAAGGAGCAAAACCTGCCTGCATGAAATATCTTCCTTGTGTTTCAAAGAGCTCCCAACAATATTTTTGGGGCAGCCCACATAATCTTTCATCTGCAGATATTATTAATTTTGCAGCCTGAATTTCTGAGCTGTCAGCATCTCTTTCTTTCATTTATTCATATACAGTATAGTTTTTTTTTTCTCAAAGTGCTCAACCAGCAGAGTTTCATCCACAGTCATTAGTTCCTTCCCAAAGAAAAATAAATCTACATCAAAATATAACGATTCACCAATCTTGCGCCTGCGAAGATGCAGCTGGCAAAGAAATTAAAGCAAATGGACATACAGTTATTGAATTTGTTAGTACGGGGCTGACTGGTGGGCTCACGACGGGTCCGTGTCCATCCCTATCGTCAGATTCCACGTAATTAGATGATTGGCAACCCAATTTCACTCTTTCCGTAGAGCAATATCTAATATAATGGGATTTGTTTCAGGAAAAAACCCAAGGATCAATATAAAGCCATGAACGCCACCTGCAGGATCGTAGAATAAGCTTCACCGCGCACTTTCCTCCCATGAACTCTATATATGCTATAAAGCTGTACTAGATAATGAGCAAAACTAATTTCTTTTAGTGGAAGAGAGTGTGTGTATGTGCATGCATGCACGTGTGTATAGTGAGACAGAGGAAAAATTAAAAGTAGCTGGCTACCTTTATGGTTGCACGATCTTTTGATTTTGTGTCACTAAAAGCACGAGAAACAGTGAGGTGTATTCTGTCGCTATAATCCATTACCAAGCAGCAAGTGTCATAATAAATGCATCTTTTAAAACGCTTTTTATCTACACCAAATAAAAAAAGGCCATCCAACTGCAAAAGTAACTGACTGTTTTTTACTATATATATATATATATATATATATATATAACATTAAATTCGACCAATCTCATTAATTTTGAAGGTTTCATGGTTTTTTGAGCTTCGTTTTTAAGTATCTATAAATCTGAGACAGGTTACAGGGTAGAAGAAAAGAAAGCGAAAAATGTTGGTGAAGGAATATATACGTATATACCCCGGGCCGGCGTAGTTCCAATATTTCTTTAGATTTTTGCACGGCAGCCATTAATACCAAACCCACTTAAATCCCTTCAGACCTGACAAGTCATGCATTGGATCACAGTATACACCATGGACGCAGTCAACTTTTATTTGGCTGATAAAATCCGGGAAAGAATCTCCCACCATGAACTCAACCATCAAACGTGGGGGCTGAGCTGATCAGACCAGTCCAGGATCGTTCAACGCAAACAGAACCTGAGCCACTTCATTAAGCGCCCCTTCAAATAAATGCAAGTCTATGGACCGGTCTGAGTGCATGTAAATTGCAAAACAGAGGTTCCACGTATTCCTTGAGTTTGTTTTTTCCATCATCTATTTAGTGGTTCGAGTCAACATTCAACCGACTCCTGTTCATGGGCTCCAGCAACTGCTCAGTCCAACTTCAGGCTAATAAAAACGACCGCAGGAGTGCGGCCAGTGGCCAAAGCTGGCTATATATGCCGTGTCGTGTATGATCTTTTTGTGAGCCATATTAAAAATGTCCATGATTAATACAAAAAAAAAAAAGTTAACAATAAAAAATAGTAAAAAGAAGATTTTGAGATTAGATAAAGGTAAAATTTGTAAATCCATATATGCATACCATTATGACCAATGTACTCTTTTCAAGAGTAAAAAAAAAATACATCTTCATTTTTTTTGTCTTGCTCATAACATTATCTCATACATCTATCATTATCTCATATATCTATTGTTATCTCATACTTTGGTCATTCACTCATACTCGTTAATTCATGCTTTTGTCATTATTTAATATTTCTATCCTTATCTCATGCCCATTATCTCATACTTCTGTCCTTATCTGATATCCATTATTTCGTCATTATCCCATCTCTGTTACCTTACATTTCTATCATTATCTCATATTTATATTGTATGAGGGAGCATGAAATAATAACATAGATACAATAATGACAAGAAGCATGAGGTAATGAAAATTCCAGTTTGTTTTAACATGAATGTAGTCCTTTTTTCCCCATTTTCTACAATTCAATTGAATCGGGTGGCCAATATTTAATAGCCTATATATAAACGGCCAATATAGTCAATATGGTCCTTTTTAGGTTATTATTTTCACTGCTTACTGATAAACTGGAGTAGCTTACGGCAGTTAGAAGCAATAACGTCATGATTAAAAATATTCGTTGTGCACATACAATGTTTGGGCATTAAAGTAAATAAGCATATTGATAATGGAGTCCATGTTCGACCTACGTTTGCGACATATAAAACTTGATTTGAAAAAATAATCATCGTCTGAGCACTGCTTCTTGCTGTCCATACGTTATGGCCGCGGGCGATCATGATCTTTGACTTGTTCATATACAAGCGGCCCCGTGGCTCTGGTTCATGGTCATTTATGAGAAGAGAAAGGGGTTGGTCATCGTCTTCATTGGTGATATGGAAGCTGCTCTCTTCGTTTACCAGGCAGCAGGGAGGGGGAGGAAGAGGTCGTGGCCATCCCATATTCATTTAATCACTTTTGCCCCACGCCATGTGATAATAAAGGCTTGTCCATGACTTCCAAGATTTCGTACTGGCATGCACCAGGTCAGCGAGCTGCCCCCTTTTCTTAATTTCCATTTCTTTTTAAAACCTACCTCCATTCATTTTACCTTACTTTATCTTCTATAGTGTCAGGCCAGTCAGTGAATTCATGTCCTCCGCTCAAGTCAACGTCCATGTCTTTTTTGCTTCTATGTATCCTCCTGGAACCATGTGACGCGGATGCATTCCATTTAAAAAGCTTGTTCTAAAAAGTTTGATTCGTATTAAAGTTTGTAAATTTTTTCTAAAGGTTTATAAAGGAGTTGATTAATTGTCCTTATTCATAAGAGGTGTGACAAATTAGAAGCTTGAGCCCAGTGTAAAGTGGGTGTGGTAAGTTATTACACAACACGCCGCCGCCCAAATCATTGGTTTTTAGTTTGTAAGGGAGACGGATGAAAGTACAAAACTCTGGCTTCATGTGAGTGACGCTTGATTAATCATGCGAAGATCCCAAGAGTTGAGCGTCATTGATTAGCTGGGAAGTACAACTAGGAAGGTTTTTTCTAAGGCTTATATATCAGGTTTCAGACATGACTGATGGTCACTTCAACTGAATTATCAGGTGATCATCTCGTGCTGAAGTTGTGTCTTCCTTTTCCCTCTGGTTGGGAAGAGTTATATATATGAGGACAGCAAACACTTTACTGAACTAGGAAGGAAAAACTAGCTGCTAATCGCCAACCCTGGGGACTTCATTTGCAAAACCAATCCACAAAAGTACTAAGTCGATCGTTGCTTACTGGGACTAATCTTGTGTATAACGATAGACATATGTGAAATCCCCATGCTCAGATCCTGCTGCATTTGGGAGGAGCTGGCTTCTTAAATTTTGAATAGTGAGGGGCAGCTGCGAGACCTTTGAATTCGGGTGCGACGTGAATTAAAGAGGGGGCAGCCGGCTACTGACGGGATGCAACAAATATCAGCCCCTTCAATATTTGCAGGACCCAACTACTCTCCTTATACCGTGTTTATGAACACCATACATATACATGATTGTGAAACAGAATAGATACCTGTTCCTCTACAGCAATATATTATTGTCTGAGAACCGCACTTATAATATCGCAGAGCGACAGATCGCGAGTGCGACTTCTCATCAAGTCAACCAAGAGTGTGGATTCGACCGAGTTGCCAACCACCAACTACCGAGTCCGATCTTCTTTCTAAATGCGAGAGGGAGAGATGCTTCTTCAAAAGTTCAGAACGTCAATTATGGCTCTTCCTGCAAGCAAGCTTTGAAGGTCGACTAGTGAGGAAACCGGGTAGCCTGCCTGCCTGCCCAATTGCAAGTTCAAGGGACCTACGTTCATTACTTGTCACGTTGGTTTCGGTGAAGGCCATGAATATCATTCACCTCCTCCACCCACACCTGCATTGGGAATAGTTGCAACGGAGAAACATTTTCGGAAAACAAATATGACCAAGTCTCTTCCTTTTTTTGTTTTCTTGTTACAGAAGTTAATGAATAAACGCATCGTGACCTTATCTTGGAAAAATGATATGCCACAAACGCATCGATTATATATATATATATATATATATATATATATATATATATATATATATATATATATATATATATATATATATATATATATATATATATCCTGGATAGCAAGAGATACATTGTGGTTTTTTATCATCCTACTGTGTCTACGAATGCCCAATATATAAACTTATAGGACTACATGCAAATTAGAATTTATAAGGTTTTAAAAATTAATGCCTTAGCTTTCTCAGATTCGAGACGTCAAAATTTTGAGATTTTGATTTTCAATCTCATACTTTTATATGTTTTGCATTAATTATTTTTATGGTTAGACTTATAAAAGAAACACATTAAGACGTTAATATGGGAAGCCTCAAATAGGTGACAAATTTTATACAAAAAATGGTAGAACTGTCCTTGTCACGAATTATAATGGATGCGTAGCTTCTCTCTATCTCCATCCATCACTAATCTCTACTGTTGAAGATTCTGTAAAAGCAAAAGAGAGCGTCAGTTGCTACGAATAGACGTGTAAAACTGATAAATCACTGATGGAATCCTGCTTTGCCTGAAAGTTGGTTCATTTTCTCTAGGGCTTTCTTGGGCATAATAAATTTCATTGTTGATAAGGGCAGCTACACTGTCCATAATATATGGAAATCTGTCCTTTTTTGCACTGTGTGCCAATCATTGTTGATAAGGGCATGCTTATTAACATATATAAACATTAGTAAATAGCAATGTCAGGATACCTTTTATATAAATTGGCTGTACATTTTCCAGTCCGTATATGATTTATATATATTGATTGATCTTTCGTGGCGAGAAGTACTTTTGGCCAAGATGGTGCAGAAAACGGATTTATGGTAGGGGTGGGTATCGGGCCGGGCCGGCCCGGTAAAGGCCGGCCCGATTCGGCCCGTCGGGCCGGCGAGCCCGGCCCAGGCCCAGCCCGATAATATTATCGGGCCGGGTACCGGGCCTGGCCACCAAAAATTAGGCCCGGCCCGGCCCGGCCCGGCGACCGACCTCCTCCTGCCTGTCGACCTCGCTCGTCGTTTTCGTTCCTACAGAGACCGTGCGGCGTTTTCCCTTCTCAAAACCCTAAACCCTCTTTCTTATGCCCCTTGTCGACATTGTCATGCAAATCCTTCACACCGTGGTCGCCTGACTCCGGAGATGAAGTCGGATACTTCGTGTGAAGTCGGTTACAGCAAGGGCGTCGTGTGAAGAACAAAGATGGAGCGCAGGCTGAGCGGAGGCAATGGAATGGGGGGAAGATGGGCTGCCCAGTTGAGGTTTTGGTGATTCAGAAAACGAGAAANACTTGTGCTGCTAGTAAGAGCTCGAGCAGGTGGCGATGCTGTTGAAGTAGAACAGAGATCAGCAAGTAGGTGGCATTGACGAGCTTTGATGATCCGCGGATGGCCAAACCAGAGGGTGAAGCATGTTGGAGCTGGGTTGCTGTGCGGGTTGCCGGGAAGGGGGAGGGAGACGGGAAGGGGAACTGGGAAGGGGGAGCGAAACGGGATGGCGAACTGGCCAACTGAAAGGGGAAGGGGAAGGGGGAGGGAGACGGTAAGGGGGAAGGAGAGACGGGAAGGGGGACGGCGTCAGGGGAAGCAGGAAAGGAGGAGGGAGACGGGCCGACCGGGCCGCCGCCGGGCCAGCCAATCCGGCCCGGGCCCGGCCTGGCTCCGCTGTCGGGCCGACATATCCGGCCCGGGTCGGGATTTTCCCGGCCCAAACCCGGCCCGTCGGCGGCCCGGCCCGACGCCCAGCCTTAATTTATGGGCTTAGGGGCGAAGTCAGAAATTTTCATGAGGCAGACCAAATTAAAGATTTTAAATCATAGCTAGGATGAAAATGACATTTTTTTAAAAATTTTTATATAAAAAACAAGTGAATTTTTTTAAAAACTATATGCAAATTAAAATGAAATTTGAGGTAATCTATGGGAGCCCTATCGTAGCTCCGCCCTTGCTTATGGTAGTCCTATAATTCAATTCAATTCAATGTGAAAAGCAACCAGTCCGCATCCAAACAATGGAGCAATCGATTGATGCAACATGATTTAAATCGATCAAAGAGTGTCAATTCATCCTCTTGAATTGTGGTTACGTGAATAACGTTCATCCATCTATTCATCATTATTAGCATTCCCGCGACACGGTATGGTTCTTGGATTTCCTCTAGATCCTGTTACTGCTATCACAATCACAAAAATTATCTCAACTTCAAGCAGCAGATAAAAATGCGAGTGTCTTCTCAAGTATACATACACAACACAAGGGAAAATCCACAATATTTAGTTCCTTACACCTACTTTCTTTGCCAATCTCTCGTGGGTTTCGGATTGAACATTGATAAATGCTTAACCCTCTGTTACTTGTGTAGAATTGCGTATGAATCGTCCACATTCACTACAATTGTTAGTTGTCACAGCGAAAGAGTATGTGCGTTATTCGGGTCAGCAGATTAGTCGTATCTCCTCGCCCTCAGCTCCTCCTCGCCTCGTTTCGTTCCATGGATAAATTGCCAGTTGCCGAGAGAAACAGCAGGATGCTCCATAAATATAGATAGATGCTCGTGATCGGTAGGTGGTGCTTGGATGCTATTGCTATCTATCAAACTAGTGACGCATGCTTCATCTTGCCTGAGAATTGGACAGGAAACTTTTAGGCTCCAGGGTTAAGGATACATTGGAAAGCAGTGAGTAGCTCTTGTTTTGTTTACGTCGATCGGTCCAACTAGTACTGGTCATAGTTTCCACAACTTTGTTCAACCGAGCTGTACATCAGCTAGCATTTCGTAACAATCATGGTAGCCCTTAAAGCATGTTTTGTTCTTTATCACAAATTAATTGTAAAACCTGTCTAAATAGTTAATATCTTCCTCATTTTCTACTTTGAAAATTCACCAAATTAAGCAGGCCCCTCCAATCCAACTCAAATGAGATTAAGCATCTTTCTCTTACCTAGAAATTAGGGGGAGGGGAAAAGCTTTCTCTAATCAAACTTCAATGTGACTGTGCCTCCCAACCAATTAAAATCTGATAATAACAAGAAAGATGGTCATAACATAGTTTCAGCTGCAGTTACACGAGAAATACTAGAGGAGCAAAGCGCTTTAATTAATTAAGCAGTAACAAGGCCTAGTTAGCATATGAGGAAATTCATAGTAAAGTCAATGTAAAAGAATATCTCCTAGATTTTAATAGTGCCTTTCATTTGTGATCTGTCATCAAATTGTACCATCAATTTAGGTGGTTGGGTGGGATTTCTGGGGAGAAAGCAGGGGGAATATGTGATGAAAGTTAATGCAAAATTAATACAGCCCCTTCACCTTGCCTATTTTAAGTTTCAGTTTTTTGTTTTTAATATGGTCATTATATTTTCAGTTTTTTTTGTTTTTAATATGTCCATAATGACCATAGTGGAGTTACCAAGAGTCAATGTCATTTATTTTTCAGTTTTTTCTTACATGTATAAATATGGCCCTTTGGGTTGGCCAAAATGTGTGAGGGAAAACATTTCAAGTGTGCTCCAAATTTTTAGTGTTGTGTGCTCTTATCACGTGACGTGCCTTTGTGATCACTTGTAGAAACAAGTGTTCGATTAGTGTGTTGTGTTCTTGTGTTGTGTCATTTATAGGAGCACAAGAAGAGGACGTGCATGCAGGTCATTCCTTTTGCTAACAGTGGTATCAGAGACCAGGTCGATTGTGTTGTTGTGATTGTTGGTAAAAGTGCAAAAGAGAAGCCTGCAAGGTAAAGTCGGCACATAACTTGTTCGACAAAATTTCTGTGGGAAATTTTTGTTTATTATGGCTAATGGCATGTCCACTTCAAATATTTTTCAATCTCTCATACCTGTATTTAGTGGTGATAATTATGGTTTTTGGAGCATAAAAATGAAGACTTTCTTTTTGTCACAAGATCTTTGGGATTTAGTTGAGAATGGCTATATAGAAATTGCAGAGAGCTCAAAACAAGGAGAAAAGACAGTTGAATCAAGAGAGCAACGAAAGAAGGATTCAAAAGCCTTGCTTGTTCTTCAACAGGCTGTAAGTGAGACTATCTTTCCTCGAATTGCTGGTGCTACTAGTTCAAATGAAGCTTGAACTATTCTCAAGCAAGAATATCATGGTGATAAGAAGGTAATGACAGTGAAACTCCAAATCCTCCGTAAAGAGTTTGAGACATTGTTTATGAAAAACAATGAATCAGTCCAAGATTTTTTTTCAAGAGCTTTCATAATTATAAATGAGATGAAAACCTTTGGAGAGGTTGTTAGCAACTAGAAAATTGTAGAAAAAATATTGAGGAGCTTACCGCCTAAATTTGATCATGTGGTTACGGCTATAAAAGAGTCTAAGGATTTGACTGCATACTCTGCTAATGAATTATTGGGTTCTCTTTTAGCCCATGAACAAAGAATGAACATGTTAACTGAGAAAAGTGTTGAACAAGCTTTCCAAGCTCAAGTCAAGTTGGATGACTTTAGCAAAGAGAGGAAGAGAGCAACTGTACGAAAAAATGCATATCGTGGGCGAGGTAGAGGTAACTATCGTGGACGTGGACGAGGAAGATTTGAGGCAGACAGAAATAAGTCAGAAGGAGGTAACATTAACAATCAAAGACATGGCCACAAAAATAGGTATTGTGTTTTTTGCAAAAGAAATGGTCATACTGAACCGTACTGTTGGGATAAAACAAAAGAACAAGCTAATGTAGTGGAAGAGAAAGCAGAAGATAGTAACTTATTTTTTACTCATACAGAGTCAAATGAAAATATTGATCGTGTATGGTTTTTAGATAGTGGATGCAGTAATCATATGACAGGAAAGAGAGACTTGTTTTGTGACATTGATGAATCAGTGAAGCAACAAGTTCGACTTGGAGACAACAAAAAAGTGCAAATTAATGGTAAAGGCACAATTGAAATATCAATTAAAGGTGGTACTAAAAGGTTGGTACATGATGTTTATTATATACCTGGATTAGCATATAACTTACTAAGTGTTGGACAGTTAGCACAAAAAGGATATTTGATTTCATTTCATGATGATGTATGTGAAATAAAAAAGAAATGTTCTACCATGCCACCTATAGTAGTGCACATGACAAAGAACAAAATGTTTCCAATCGAGCTTTCACACTTTGATGCATATGCCTTAGTTGCAGACATGAATAAAGTGTCTAAGTTATGGCACTTAAGATATGGACACTTGCACTACAATGGACTGAAGTTATTGGGGCAGAAAAAATTAATTGTTGGTTTACCTCGTCTTACCAATAATGAAGATATTTGTGAAACATGTGTGTATGGAAAACAACATCGTCTTCCATTTCCAGTTGGGAAAGCATGGAGAGCAAAAAGTCCTTTAGAGTTAGTGCATGCTGACATTTGTGGACCAACAAGAACCCCATTTCTGAATAATAGTATATATTTTCTACTATTCACTAATGATTTTTCTCGCATGAGTTGGGTGTTTTTTCTTGTTGAAAAATCTGAAGCTTTTGAAAAATTCAAGGAATTTAAAGTGTTTGCAGAAAAAGAATGTGGATGACCTATAAAAATATTTCGTACTGATAGAGGGGGAGAATTTTTGTCAAATGATTTTGACAATTTTTGCAAATTACATGGCATACGTAGACAGTTGACAGTAAGAAAAACTCCCCAACAAAATGGAGTAGCTGAAAGAAAAAACTGTACAGTGGTAGAAATGGCTCGTAGCATGTTGAATGAGAAGAATCTTCCAAATGAGTTTTGAGCTGAAGCAGTAGCTACAGCTGTGTATCTTCTCAACATATCACCAACCAAAGCAGTCTGCAATATGACTCCATATGAAGCATGGTGGAAGAAAAAACCGTATGTAAGTAATTTAGAAGTTTTTGGATGCATTGCCTACTCTATGCTTGATTCTAGTAGTCGAGACAAAATGGATAAAAAGAGTGAGAAATGTATTTTTGTGGGTTATAGTAATAACTCAAAAAGTTATAGACTATACAATCAAGTAACAAAGTCTTTAATCATTCGACGTGATATCATTTTTGATGAGAATGGATCATGGGAGTGGACAACAATAGAAGATCAACATATTCCATTTGTTGAATCATCTTCTCACTCAAATGCATCAACATCAAGTGCTACTCATTCAAAAGAAACCAATTTAGATCATGAAGAAGATGTCGAAATAATTACAGATGAGTCTTCTCCACCAAGAAAGGTACGATCTCTACATGACATATATGCTTCTTGTTCATTTGCTTTTATGGTAACTGAACCATCATGTTATGAAGAAGCATGTGGTAAAGAAGAATGAGAAAAAACAATGCAAGAAGAGATCGATACAATTAAGAGAAATGATACATGGCAACTAGTAGATTTGCCACAAGGAAAGGAACCTATAAGTGTGAAATGAGTTTCCAAATTGAAGTATAATGTTGATGGAGATGTGCAAAAATACAAGGCCAGACTAGTCGTTAGAGGATATGTACAAAAATATGGCATTGATTATTTTGAAACTTTTTCTCCTGTTGCTCGTTTTGAGACTATTAGGCTAGTATTGGCATTTGCAGCTCACTTAAAATGGAAGGTATTTCAATTTGATGTCAAATCTGCTTTTTTGAATGGTGCTTTAAAAGAAGATGTATATGTATATCAACCACAGGGCTTTGTCATAAGTGGACATGAGAAGAAAGTGTATAAGTTGAAGAAGGCCCTTTATGGACTCAAGCAAGCACCAAGAGCATGGTATGGGAGGCTTGACACATATCTTCACAAAAATGGGTTTCGACGTTGTGAGAGTGAACCCACATTATACTTGAAAAAAGAAGGCGTTGATATGCTTGTGGTATGTGTTTATGTAGATGACATTATCTACATGGGATCAAGTGATGTGCTCATTCAAAAATTCAAGGACAGCATGATAAGTGAGTTTGAAATGACAGATTTGGGTTTATTGCATTTCTTTCTTGGTCTTCAAGTTGTCCAAACAAATAAAGGCATTTTTATCTCTCAAGAAAAATATGCATTAAGTCTACTTAAGAAGTATAAAATGTTAGATTGCAAGTCGTGTTCTACTCCTATGAATGCAGGTGAAAAGTTGACTTTGTCTCATGGGACTGCTAAAGCCAATGAAACATTGTTTAGAGGTCTAGTTGGTGGCTTGTTATATTTGACTCATACATGACCAGATATTTTATTTGCTGTCAGCTTGATATCCAGATTTATGCACAATCCATCATTACACCATTTGGGAGCAGCAAAACGTGTATTGCGTTACATTTGTGAAACTACTGAATATGGAATTTGGTATAAATCGTATGTTTGTTTCAACTTACTTGGTTACACTGATAGTGACTGGGCAGGAGCTGTAGATGATCGAAGGAGCACAAGCGGTTATGTTTTTACACTTGGATCAGGTGCTATATCGTGGTGTTCAAAGAAGCAAAGTACGACGACATTATCGTCTTCAGAAGCGGAGTATATTGCCGCATCTGCAGCTACTTGTCAGGCAATTTGGATGCGTCGAGTTTTGGAAGATCTTAGTCAAAGTCAAACTTAAGGAACACCAATTCATTGCGACAACAAGGCAACTATAGCAATGACAAGAAATCCGATTTACCATGGACGGACAAAACATATTGAACTTCGTCATCATTTCATTCGTGAGATTGTTAGTAAAGGTCAAATCGTATTGAAGTATTGCTCAACCAATGAGCAAGTTGCAGATGGGTTTACAACTTTCATACCCAAAATTTATGAAGTTTCGATCTCACCTTGGTGTTTCAGACTTTGCATTAAGGGGGAGTGATGAAAGTTAATGCAAAATTAATACAGCCCCTTCACCATGCCTATTTTAAGTTTCAGTTTTTTGTTTTTAATATGGTCATTATATTTTCAGTTTTTTTGTTTTTAATATGTCCATAATGACCATAGTGGAGTTACCAAGAGTCAATGTCATTTATTTTTCAGTTTTTTTTTACATGTATAAATATGGCCTTTTGGGTTGGCCAAAATGTGTGAGAGAAAGCATTTCAAGTGTGCTCCAAATTTTTAGTGTTGTGTGCTCTTATCACGTGACATGTCTTTGTGATCACTTGTAGAAACAAGTGTTCGATTAGTGTGTTGTGTTCTTGTGTTGTGTCATTTACAGGAGCACAAGAAGAGGACGTGCATGCAGGTCATTCCTTTTGCTAACAATATGGAGCTTGGAGAGTGATGAGAAGGTAATCAAAGATTCTGATGACGGTGCCTGGTTGAATGGGGCTGCAGATTGGCGCAACGAGTAACGAGAAAAGAGTGAGTGATGGTGGTGAGCTCGTCAGGTGGGGCTGAAAGACAGAGACTAGTAAGAGCTGATAGACGATGAAAGAAACTCAAGCTTTTTCCAAGTGTTTGCTTGAGGTAAAAGACTATTAAGTGCCATCTACTGCCTACCAATTAATGGAAATGTATCGCACGACCAGTCTGCTGCGATGAAGGATTGATTATCCGTCTTCCCAAGAACGAGCCGGTTGCATACATTTCTAAAAGGGGTAGACCAAAATGAAAAATCCTTAAGGGTCTGTTTCGACAACAGCATACAAAGCCATTTTACGCCTGCTTGGAAGATGTCGAATTGACAGAAGCAATTTTCAGAAAACTGGGTTTGTCCCCCATAGTTTGAACAAGGAATTTCCTACATGAGCTCACAATCCAAACAAAAGCAAAAAAGTGAAAACTTTTATAGGGTGCCATCCAAATGCAACCTAAAGAAGTCGCTATAGATGGGATGAGGCAATAAAGTCTGTTTTCATTAGGAGTATTTGGTAGTGCCCCTGGAATTGAATTTTAAATAGCGGAGTCCCATCCAAAGTCCTATCAGCATGCTAGCTAATTTTTAAATATTTGAATAAACATTCTAAATCTAAAATATATGAATCCTAGTTAAATTTAACAGTAAAAACCAAACACCTAATTAAACCTATTAACAACAAGTCAAGTAAAAGGAAAATGAAAAAATACTTGATTAAAAAATTTATTATCAAAAACAATACTTCCATAACCATGCATTTCAAGTAATATGGTTCAACCTGCATGCCTCAATCTTACATTCATCAAAATAACTTTCAAGTCTTGAATAAATGTTGAAATAGCTTCCAAGTCTTGAACGGATGTTCTTGAAAGCGTGTTATACAGCTCTTGCAAAATAACGCTTTCGGCCGTACCCGCGTTCTTTCTCTCACAAATTAAAATGAATATTAACTAAGATATGACATGTGTGCTAGTTGAAAAGGTGGTAAATTTTCCTACACAATAACTAAATATATTAACAAAATTTTAGTCAAGATTACATATTTCATACAGGTTACTTTTATGTATATGTTTAATATAATATGTGTTGTAGCGTACTTTATACTAGGTGCTAGGAAAGCTTACGGATGTGCACAGATGCAACCATATCTCTCCTTTTGCATCCATGTTTGGGACTGACATTGGCAGATTAAAAATTGTGTAACAATTTAAATTTATTGTTCACTATTGGTTAAAAAAAATAACAATCTCTAAATTGAAAAAACAGCAAAGAGTCAATAGTACTATCAGATAAGATAAAACTAGATAAAATAGAGCTTTAATTAAAAATTTTCTTTACAACATTTTGAAACATACTTTGAACGTATTGACAACATATTGAGGACAAATGTGATCAAGCTAACTTGCATTATATAAAAGATAAAATTTACCTAGCCGAACTTGTTGAGTACATATAAGTATAGGTTTTCATAACTATCAAAGTACCAAAATGACCTCTAACTTATTTAAAAAAAAATACATGAATGCAAACAGTATCTTCTCTTGAAGTAAAAGCCTAGGAAAATGAGAATAATGTAATAGAAGAATATAAATATAACAAAACTTTATGTTTAATAACTTTAATTATCTATCTTCAATCAGATGTTGCAATCAATTTGTTTTGCCAATATACATATCTTTTACATCCAAACGACTTATAAATGAAAGAAAAATGCCATCCTACACTGCAAGTTGACAGTAGTGTTAATGAATGCCAGCCAACCTGATCGGTTGTGGCACCATCATTTGGAGAGAGAGAAATTGGAGGGGTGGGATGGGTTTGGCACAGAGAAAAATGAAACTAAAAAGGGGTGTGTGTGTATCTCTATATATAGAGTCACTGAATGGTGACTCCCAAATGATGGACATCCATCTCTTTGATTCGATGGACCTCATTCGATCCCCTTTTTACAATTATTTTTATTTTTGCTTTTAAATTGATGTCGAAGGGGTTCTCCCTTCCACTACCCAACAGTCGGCCGGCACCGCCATCAGCCGGCAAGGGAAGGAATCCCCTCACCCTGAATGTATGGGACGGAAGAAGGTGGCTCCTCCTCCTCTCCATTCAAGGATATATAAGCATATATTACAAATCTTTCTTCTTGGAGAAATCTGGTCATGCATATATAAATCCTTGACAAATACACGGCCAAAGTAAATGTGGTGGGTGTAAACTCGGGCTACTTGATTTTAGGAAAAAAGGGTAGTTGTTTACTAGACATTGGGAGTGCTAGGTAATTGCTTATTTTTGTACATATTGGTTTTTTTTTTTTTTTTTTTGTGTGTGTCTTTTCAAAATTTCAAAGCTGCACTTGAGTCATGGATGGAAACACGTGGTTGAGTGTTTGGAGTCGTGAAAACCAGTGGTTCGAATTAGTCTGCACATTCAAACCTCAAGATTCAGCTTAATTTTTCAGCACCATCAGTTTTGATATCATGTGTGTCGCAGCCTGAATTGGAGTTTTTAGTGTCTATTTGACCCCAACACTCCGACGCGTTCCTTTGCGGATGCATATTTCTTGTATACAAGCTCATGATGGAGCCGGCGCATGTCCACATCTCTCCGCTGCGCCGCGCCACTCGTGCCCAGAATAAGGGCGCTGCCGGTGGTGGTGGCCTCGGCGGACTCCGATCTCTCCAGCCGCTTTGTGGTAATTCCGATGGAGACGTGTACGAGTTCCGAGCCGCCCAAAAGCAGCCGCGGACCCCACTCGCCGAAAAACATCCACATCACCATTCTCCTTTTCCAAGGCCGCGATTTCATTTACTAATTGATAAATAAACTAAAAATCAAACCTCTTAAAATAGATGTTTTTTTTTTTTGTTTCTCTTTCCCTTCTTTTTCTTTTCCTTTCCTTTGGTTCTTTACATTATTTTTTCTTTATTTCCATTCAAATATAACTTAAGATTAATTAAATTTAAAGAGTTATATATATATATATATATATATATATATATATATATATATATATATATATATATATATATATATATATATATATATATATATACAAAAGAGAGTTTCGACTAGATGGCAATACATTTCAAGGAAATAGACCTACGTCATGGGTCATTTTTCCAAATGCAATTGCCACTAACTAGGCTCATTTTTAGCTAAATCTAACTAGAAGAAGAAGAAAAAATGTGGCAATATTAAAGGATGCAGACTGACCGTTTCATTTTCTAATTCTCTGAGTGTTGCCTTCCCTGCAGGGCAGCCTTGTCCATGCATCTAGTTGACGAAAAATAAAAACATGAATTATAATGTAAAAAAGATGACTTATGAGAATTGGGTGAATATAGACACCCGATTCATCGTCTGTCTAATAGAAAAACTGGATCCTGACTAAATGAATTCGGAGGAAGCGAAACATCCGAACATGTACGTGGCTCAATTTTATTGGATGGAATCTTCTGGCTCCCTTCCTACTTTCCTTCTCGGCTCTCATGTGTATGTGTTTCCGCCAATCGAAAACCAGGACTGAGACTGGCATTGGAGCTAATTCAAGAGGGTGACCTCGTAAATTATGCCAAGCAACATCAAATCCCCATATCCTTTTGAAAAGCCCCCTCCGCCTCCCAAGTAACCCAAGGTGCAGGGCCTCTCACTCCAGACACACGCACGCTCATTCTGCTCAGCCGCTCAGTCCCGGAGCGAGCGACAGAGAGATGGCGGACCTGCTCAGAATTCCGGCATATGGCTCCAGATTCCGCGACATACGTGGCCAGTGCAGGCAGCGCAGGCACTCGCAGAGGCCTTCCGTCCTTGTCCGTTCCATCGGCTTCAGGAACTTCGCCGGCCTTCGCCCCTTCGATTCCTCCGCAAAGTTACTCCGGAACGCCGTCCATGTCGGAAGACCAGAAGCTGCTTCTTCCTTCTCAAATGACAAATACAGGAGATGCTCTGTGGTTGCGATGGCTTCCGACGACGGTGAGACCTCTGAGTTCCCTTTACCATTTCTGGTTAATTGGTTCGCGTCTTGTTAACTGGACCTAGTATTTCCCTGGTTCCTGGAAGTGCGATTGTTTCCGTCTGTTCTGATCTTTCCAGAAAAAAGGATTGGGGTTATGAACTGTTACTCTGAAACCTCTTTGATCCTGGGAAAGTATTTATTTTGCGTAATTATGCAATAATCTTTGAATAATGAATGAAATGATACTTAGTTCATGGACATAGTATGATATCCCACTGTTGGAGCTCAGAGGTGAATCATATGTAGTACTTATTACTCCGTAAAGAAGCAGTTGCTTTTGGTGGAATCTTTGTTTGTTCGAATTGAAAGCTTCTATATAATTGAGAATCTGGTTACCATTTCATATCGTCTATGTTTGGAAACCATCGGGAGGTTTGATAGTGTATTCATATTTGCACGATCCTCTGATGGACTATGTCGATATTCCAAAAATTACAATTCTATGTTAGAATATAATGTAAGGAAATGCGATGATCTTGTGGTAATGATAATGACTGAATTTGCAATCATATTTTCACTATATTTTTCGGGAATATTGTGTCTGTGTCGTGTGGGTGTTTGTGTGTGTCAGAAGGGAGAGGGGGTTGGGGGGTGTGGAGAGAGAGAGATTTCTGATGTGAGAAAACTATTGCTGCTCCTTTGTCGCGGTTTCGTTTTCATGAAGCATGTTAAAATAGTGCGTGGCACGGTGCATGTCATGTTATTAGTATTATAATCGAATAGTATTGACCGCCATATGAGTTGTTTTAAAGTGCGGCATAGTATAAACAGGACGTATGGTTTATGAATTTAAAAGATCAGTCATGAAATCTGGTGTTGTGCTTTATGTGAACCATGGGATCCAGTTTCAGCAAACTTTTTCTTGTTTTAATTTAATGAAAATTGTGAATTTACAATTCTGAAAACTAAGCAAAGTTGTAAGAATGCCATAATATTTGTCTTGTACACACTAATTGTATATAGTAAAGTGCATCTGACATGGTAAAGTTGTCAAGTCTATGAAATGGTTTTTGGTTATCAACGCAAGGCAAAACGTGATTGAGGAATCAATGTTGTTCTCAGGAAAAATGTTTCCCTCTTCTCATACTTTTCTCTAATAGTCCTTAATTTCTTGATTCTACCATGTTTAGAATTTAGACATCATATCATAGAACACAGCCTGGTTTGAAACTCAAAAGTTGTTTGTACATGCCCAAGAATTTCTTGCACATATTAAATTTGAAAATCCCTTTTATATAATTTAGGGTGCTTGTTGACCTGTATGGATTTGTTAATGATGAATGTATCCTCTTAATTTACTGCAGAAAAGCGACAAGTACCATTAAAAGATTACCGCAATATTGGAATTATGGCTCATATAGATGCGGGTAAGACGACAACAACAGAACGCATTTTGTACTATACAGGTAGGAACTATAAGATAGGGGAGGTCCATGAAGGAACTGCTACAATGGATTGGATGGAGCAGGAACAAGAAAGAGGTATAACCATCACTTCTGCTGCAACAACCACCTTTTGGAACAAGCATCGTATAAACATCATTGACACGCCTGGACATGTGGACTTCACACTAGAAGTTGAGAGAGCATTAAGAGTACTGGATGGTGCAATATGCTTGTTTGACAGTGTTGCTGGTGTGGAGCCACAATCAGAAACTGTATGGAGACAAGCAGACAAGTATGGGGTGCCAAGAATCTGCTTTGTCAATAAGATGGACCGTCTTGGGGCAAACTTCTTCCGAACCAGAGATATGATTGTCACAAACTTGGGTGCAAAGCCTCTTGTGCTTCAGATTCCGTTAGGTGCAGAGGACAGTTTCCAGGGAGTTATTGATCTTGTCCAAATGAAATCGGTTGTTTGGTCTGGAGAAGAACTAGGAGCAAAGTATTCTTACCAGGATATACCTAGTGATCTTCAAGACTTAGCTCAACAATACAGAGCGCAGTTGGTTGAAACTGTGGTTGAACTAGATGATGAAGCTATGGAGAATTATCTTGAAGGTGTTGAACCAGATGAGGGTACTCTCAAAAAATTGATTAGAAAGGGAACTATCTCTGGTAGTTTCGTTCCACTTTTATGTGGTTCAGCTTTTAAAAACAAGGGAGTGCAGCTCTTACTTGATGCTGTGGTAGATTATTTGCCTTCTCCATTGGACGTCCCACCGATGAAAGGAACGGACCCTGATGACCCTGAAACTGTCATTGAGAGAGTTGCAAATGACGAAGAACCATTTTCTGGTCTAGCATTTAAAGTCATGAGCGATCCATTTGTTGGATCCCTTACATTTGTTAGAGTATACTCGGGGAAGCTGACTGCTGGTTCCTATGTTCTGAATGCAAACAAAGGCAAAAAAGAGAGGATTGGACGACTTCTAGAGATGCATGCCAATAGTAAGGAGGATGTGAAGACTGCATTGACTGGTGATATAGTTGCACTTGCAGGACTGAAAGATACCATAACAGGTGAAACTCTTTGCGATCCTGAGAAGCCAGTTGTTCTGGAAAGGATGGATTTCCCAGATCCTGTTATTAAAGTAGCAATAGAGCCAAAAACAAAAGCTGACATAGACAAAATGGCTCTTGGACTGATTAAACTTGCTCAGGAAGACCCATCTTTTCACTTTTCAAGGGATGATGAGACTAACCAGACTGTCATTGAAGGAATGGGAGAACTCCATCTCGAGATCATTGTTGATCGACTGAAGAGAGAGTTTAAGGTATTGCATCTTCAAAAGGTTTTTGTTTTTCGCCAGCTGTTTACACTTTCATTCTTATGTAGGTATGATTTCCACATATATCATGGTCTGTAATCCCTACAATTTGGACTTGACACATTCAACTCCACACTTTATTTGCCTTAAAAGGGATCCTTTTGTTTTATTTTTAAAATTTGGTAATATGTATGAATTTCTTGTTGCTCTTATGATTCCACTACCTGCAACCTGTTTAGACATTATGCATGTCCATTCCAGTTATGGGGAATCACATATAGGTCTAAAACGTATGCCCTTGCCCATAATTCTTTGTCTAGAATGCATCTGCTGGTGGCAGGCAATATCCTTGACTAGGAGCTGAAATATTTAGTAAGTGATTTAAGTGTTCTCTTTGCAGAAACATATTTTGCAGTATGTGGAGCTCGTTTATACTGTGATGCAATTCAAACTTTCTTTTTAAAAGAAAATTCACCTTTTGGAAACCAACCTTTGATACATCTGCCATTAAAGTGTCATAGCCACATGTCCCGAGAGATGTATACTTTTGAACTTTTTAAACTGTCTTGTGTTTTATATGTTTTTCATGTTTTTTATTTACTCTGCAATAACAATATATCTTTGTGTTTTTCTTGTTTTTAGGTTGAAGCAAATGTTGGGGCACCACAAGTAAATTATCGCGAGAGCATTTCTAAGACTTCAGAGGTAAAGTATGTCCACAAGAAGCAGTCAGGGGGAGCTGGTCAGTTTGCAGATATCACTGTGAGGTTTGAGCCCATGCAACCTGGATCTGGTTATGAATTTAAGAGTGAGATAAAGGGTGGTGCTGTTCCGAAGGAATATATACCTGGTGTGATGAAAGGTCTGGAAGAATGTATGAGCAATGGTGTGCTTGCTGGGTATCCAGTTGTTGATGTGCGTGCAGTGCTAGTTGATGGTTCATACCATGATGTTGATTCAAGTGTGTTGGCATTCCAACTGGCAGCCAGAGGTGCGTTCCGTGATGGTGTGCGCAGAGCGGGGCCAAGATTGCTGGAGCCTATTATGAAAGTTGAAGTAATCACTCCTGAGGATCACTTGGGTGATGTTATTGGTGATCTGAACTCAAGAAGAGGCCAGATCAATAATTTTGGTGATAAACCTGGAGGTCTCAAGGTAAACTTTGTAAACTCCATGCTTTTGGTTTCTATCTTATTTTTTCTAATATTTGATCTCATTTACTGGTACTGTTTAATCCTGTATCCAGTTCTGCGGAAATCTATGATTGAAGGATTATGTGTTTTAAAAGGTTTATGTGTTTCAAAACGGAATAAATACTCTTACTTCACCTGGTGAAGGTGTGCCATGGATTATAAATGGGCGGAATCAAGGGAAATGTGTTCACTATGGCAATCTTTTAGCATTAGAAACTTCAGAAAATTTGTATTATTGAATGTCATCGCTTACTCTGGATTCTTGGTCCCTTGAAACACTGTTCATGGCTGATCTGACAAGTTAGTTAATTGAGCTTATAAAATCATATCAGTTATAAATAGTGCCACCAGCACACACACACACACACACACACACAGACAGAGAGAGAGAGAGAGAGATCTTTCTGCCATGTAGTAGTCAGTTTTGAGAGAAAGAGAGATATTTCTGCCACGTAGTAGTCAGTTCTGTTTGACCTTTTTCTTGCTGCCGATCCAGGTGCTCCTAAAGCTGGTAAGATGACCTGGTCCTGCAACCCATGAAAGTTAAAAAAGGGACAGGTGAATGAGTCTTATAAATAGTATGTGTATAGAATGACTTTCGCCTGGAGGGTGCCACAATTTTTGAACGTCCAGCTTTAACATCTCATCCTAGAAAAGGAATAGGGAATATAAATGTCTATTGCTGAACCTGCATTTTATGGTCTATCTTTGAGATGCTGAGGAAATGATGACTGTATCTATTGTCACATGCAGGTTGTTGATGCGTTGGTCCCACTAGCTGAAATGTTTCAGTATGTTAGCACACTCCGTGGAATGACAAAAGGGCGTGCATCTTACACCATGCAGTTAGCCAAGTTTGATGTTGTTCCTCAGCATATACAGAACCAGCTTGCATCCAAAGAGCAAGAAGTTCCTGCATGACAAAATTCCTCCTGCATCAAGCGCAACGTTGTTGTTGGTGCTTCACCGTCTCTGTTGGGTATGAGCCTCAAAATATTTTGCTTGTATTTTACTTATTTTTTGCTTGTAAAAATAGGTGAACTTTTTTTTTTCAAGAGGTTATCTATTTTTGTTTAATTTTCATTTTTCATCAAGAAATGAAAGCCTGAGAATGCCCACTCAGCAGTTTCGAAGCCCCACCCATTCATGAAACATGGAGTCCATTATTTACCAGGATGAATTCAAGTGTGGAGAACTTGGTGCCAATAGCCTAGCGCTATTAATTTTCTTTTCCCGCTTCTATTTTTCGCGTTCCTTGCCGATTCTTAATATCAAACCTTACTATGCTCCTGTTCTTCTTCGAAGATGCCATTATGGTTGAAAAACTGAACAACTACTGTAATTTGGCTTCGGAATGACTACTGTAGTTCAGGTACCTGAACTTCTTTTGATTTTAAACTAGTTTGGAAAATAACATTATGAAATTGATACCTGTCGTTCGTTTTCCCTTTTCGGTTGAAAATCTTCTTGACATATTTGGTTGAAAACCATGAGGTGTTATATTTGGACAAAATTGGGGTTCCTTGTCCAAGACAAAGGAGGCTTTTCTTTGGGGTCCTGTGTACGAGTGCAGATTCTTGTTTCTTTGTTACTTGGGCACCTGCCAGAATCACTTTCTCGCGCAATGAAGCTGAAGGGGCTGCTTGTGTTTTGCCAAATTTAGTGATATAGGCAAACACGTTCCATCGAGTTTTAAAATTTTCCAATTTTTTCCCTTTGCGTGGCATATACCGTAACCGGAGTTGATTAATCTGGTTTGTGTCATGACCGGTACCCCTGTTGATTTTGAAGCCTCATGAACAATGTCATCAATATTGGTGTGTATCGGCCGGCTTTGGCTGATACGCGTTGTATAATCACAAAATGATGCGAGGATGAGTAATGGTCCTCCCAAATGTCGGCCACAACCCGACATAGGCTGATGACCGTCGGCCATGCACATGGTTCTTTAAAGATCTCGACCGGAGAGGGAATCTGAGACCGACAACACGCATTGCTTGCTCATTATTGAGGACTGTTGGATGTTGATATCGATTTATGCTTCGACTGCCTTGCATTATTGCTCCTAAAAACGGAGTAGCTGGAAATGGAATTGAAATAATTCCGTCGAAGACGATGGAAGTCTTCTTCTCGTCTTGTCCATTTGGGCACGGATTGCGGCTTATGACATTTGGAAAGCAGACTGCTGCAATGGGGTTAGGCCCTTTTTTTCATTACCCAGAAATCTGTACAAAGCTCATTCAGAGGATCCCGGGATATTGCAGATTTCTGGCAAAAAATTCCAGCCAAAACGGACCTGCTTCCACATGCAATGCTAGCACCAGCAGTCATGAGAAATAAGAGAAAGCAGTATCTTCTTTGGATGAGCCCCAGTGCTTAGAAACTGGAGCTCTCAACAGAGAGAGCCATATTTCATATTTGTGCTATAACCGTTCATAGACATTAACTGGCGAAAGCACAGGCCGGAGAGGATTGAGCATGCTGCCAATGTAATTTCATATAGGAGCCTATCATTTCCACATGGTACAAGACGCACACAGGGTTTCTATTTTTAACATCAATTTAAAGTATTTAAGATGATTTGTAATATGTCATAAGATGAAAAGATAGGAGCAATCTTGATATCCAATAATATATATCGGTCAATATTCTAAATAGACCGATATGGTGCCGTGAAATTTTGAGCTGTATTATCAACGACTGATAAGCTGTGATCCTCCTCATTATAGTCCTCCTAGAAGCCGTAGCATTTCATCGGAATACCTCCCGTCTTTTGACCGTCGTAGCCCTATGCATAGTCAGTACTATAACAAGGGTCGATTTGCATTCCTATTGGGAAGAGTGGGCAAGGCAGCCAATCTTAGGAAAGCCCACAAAGCACTCGCAACGGGGCCTTGTCAGCATTGATAGACTCATTAATCTCCTCTGAGCGCCGTTCTTTGTTCAGTAGACAGCTTCCTGTTTCAAGTTGGAGGGACAATCGGTGACCCATTCCTTACCAATCCACTCGCAAAGCCACAAAGCACTCGCAAACGATCAATCGGTTTCTTTCAGGCCCTCCGATTCCCAAAAATGGGTACAACTTCTTAGAGTCCCGGTATCCCAAATATTTAAAAATAATAACTTTCATAATCCACCACAGCTTAATAACAAAATCCAAATAGCTCACAAAGTGAAATTAACCGAGCAAGCACCATGCTCAAATGCTCGAAACACAAAACACTATCGTTCATCCAAATAGACTTTACAATAACAAAAGGCCCACAGAGACTCAGGTAATGACATTCCTCACCCAAGCACCCACACGACAATGGCGGTAGGATGTTCTGCAACTTACAACAACAACATTTAGTAGTTATTACTTTATCATGGTGGGAAGGACTCACATCGGATTTGGATTTGATATATCTTTAATTATATCTATTTTTTCAGATATTCACATATTCAGATTCGAATTTAAATAAAAAAAAAAGTCATATCCAATTCCGAATCCAAAATTCGGTTTTACAATCCGATCCGAATTTTGAACTAGATTAAAATTTAATAGCATTAGATACAAGATATTTGTCTAAAAATGAATCCTATCCGAATCCATGTCCCTATCCAATAAGATATTTATCTATATCTGAATCCAAATCCAAATCTAAATCCGATCAAATGCCATTTATTAAATCCGAATCCGATCTGATTTCTTAATTAGATATTATTTTTTTTTTCATATCCAATTTTTTCGGATCGGTTCGGTCGGATATCCGATTTGAATCAGATATATTGACATCCCTAGCATCTAGGGCCTGGTCAGCTTGATTCGAAGTTAGGCTTAGGTCCTGCAACCATGGGCCGGGCCTAATCTAATTTTATTTAAAAATATTTAATATATAAATTTATATTCATAATGAAAAATATATATAAAACACAATAAAAACAACTTTTTATATAATATATATTGTTGTCCAGACTTAGAAGTTGTGGGTTCAACCCAAGGCCATTTTTATGGGCCTGACTAGAGCTGGCTAGGGGTGAGCCGGGCTCACCCGGCTTGACAAGAACTTGGGCTCGAGCCCGAGTCCCTTCACAATTTTCAATTCCATATATTTGGAGAACTTTGTGCATATATATATATACATAAATTTTTTTGTCCAAAAGAAGTCAACTTTGGTTACCTTGTGTAATATCTATGGATAACTAAATCGTCCAGAAATGAGAAATAGCACCTCACGTCCCAGCTACCTTTGGTTACTTACACGTCCAACAAGCTAAGAATTAAGGGTGGACAACAGTCCTGGTACCCCATGGATAGTCGGGTACTCGACCCGTGCTGAGTCGAGCTTGAGCCCGATAACTGAAGGGTTTGGCCTAGCCCGATAACTAGGTGGGCTAGTTTGGCCGGCCACCAAAGGCTTTGGACCAGCCCGAGCCCTACTTTGTCAAGCCTTGGACCCACCCGGCATGCTCGCCCTAACTAAGAATATAAGATAAAACTACCATTTTTTTATAAGCATTATAATATGCTCTAATGCGAAAATCAAAATCAAATTATTTTCATCCATCTAAATGGATGACTGTACCAAATAAAGTTCAAATGATTAATAAGAAGGAACTCGAATGAGACAACAAACGAAAATGTAAATTTGAAGGCCCTAATTTTAGTATTACTACTTGTAAGGCAAATCAATATGTTTTCACTTTTCTCTGCATTAAAGAGGAGATCGTACAAAGGAAAGAAAGGCCAACAAGGGACCTCGAGTGTTGCCCGTTTCATGTGTTGGAATATATACTTAAACATGACAGCTACTTTTAGATACAGCACTGCGACTCAAGAGTGTTGGGTTATGCACACAGTTCAAATGCAAACGACACCAATCGCGATGTAAAGTCTGATGGTCTATCATATATTTGGCTACTTCGACGGTCACAACTGCATATTAAACTATGTATTTTATTACTCTTAGAGCTAATATTGCCCCTTATGTATACATTACCTTTAAATAATATGCATTTAAGCATTTATACAACTTCGATATTGATCAATTACACATAGTAGTAATCTAAAGAAATAATTAACACCAATTTTGCCATTTTGGTGGTTCAAATGTATGATAATGAAATGCTTATATTGAAGAGAACATGCCAAAAGAATAATTATTATGTATGCATAATCGTGCTCCATTCATGCAAGAACAACAATTATAATGAACCTAAAAACTAAAGAATTATAAACATTATTACAAGAAGCATGGATGAACAATGCAGATGTAACAAGAAGTAGTTTTAATCACTTGATAAGCAATCCTATTATAATTTAAGAACAATTCTAAAACCTCTAAAATTGTTGAAAACCATACAAAGTAGACTAAAACGACACGGAACCGACTTCAAAACTTTGTAAATTAATCACGGAAGCCTTCGATTTGGTTCAAGATTTCTATGAACAAAACCAGCAAGACATGAAACCAGTTAGAAAATAATTTTCATTAACTGGTCTAATTGTTGCCCCAACTGGTGTACAACTCGAAAACCAGTTTGAGATGTTTCATAATGGTAACAACATATTTAACCAGTTAGAAACGTATATGAACTGATCCCAAAAGGCCGTAATTGGATTTGGAGCCTCATGGCCCGACTTTATGCCACAAACCGATCCCAATGCCAAGTAACCTGTGTGCAACCCTGTAAATTCGCCAACTATTGACATAAAACCGAGAAAAATAGCAGAAAGCGGTTCAAAACCTTTGAACCTGTGACGGAACCAGTTCAAGAAATGAGTGAACCGGATTTCGGAATAGACAAGACCGGTTCATAAATTTAGGACCAATCAACTTTGTCTCTTGCATCGATTCTACTCAGCAATACGGACCTTGGATCCCAATCTAATCCAGCCTTCCGATGACTGCATTTGTTGTGGCAATACAAAGACTCCAAGATTCAAATGATCCATAATACCTGGTTCTTCAAGGTGTGACAGACATGACCAAAACCAAATGGCCCATCTATATCTGCCTCTGGTGTGAAATGTCAAGTTCTCAAGTCTGAACCTGGAGACAAACCTGAGGTGACCCACATCTGCTCCAGATCTATCTGAACCCCTTACGCACGGAAATATGGATGTGAGAAATGAATCACATGAATCCATACCCTTTACAACTGGAAATGAACCAGACGCTGTATCGTATTAAATTTGGGGTTGAATGGTTAATTTTTTAAGACTTGCATTTGGACTGGACCTACACAAAGGCGAAATCCAAACCTTGGGCTTCCGCAGGGAAAAGAAGACAAGTAAGGATGTCAATAGACCGGACTTGGATAAGGTATCCAACTGAAATTCTTCAAAAAGATTCAGATTTAAGAAACAACATCTGCACATTAAACTCAGCATCAAATTTAAATATACATCTATACGAATTCATGTTTATATAGAATTCAGTTTTTAATATATATATATATATATATATATATATATATATATATATATATATATATATATATATATATATATATATAATGTGTACACATTTTGGAAGTTGGCTATTAACGCATGTTACAATGCGTTTTAGGTTTGGTATAAAAGCCGGCTTCAGATTGTGATGTGCAGATGTAGATATGATGTAAAGTTTTCTTCATTTGTATTTGAATTCAAATATATAAAGGTGGATATATATAATTAAATACATCCGATTCTAATATGAAAACTTGACATCCCGTCCGTTGCCGGGATTGTGTTCGGCACTGGGGCAATGCACTACACCCACCAAGGGAAAATGGGAAAATTAATTTTCCATTGGATCCTTATAAACGATAAAGGGGTTTGTCTTTCCCTCTCTTATAAAGGCATAAATGTAATTTAGAGCACCCAAACATTGAACCAGGCGGCCCTCCCTTTCCTGTTGTGCTTACCAGTCCAACGATGCTTTCCCTCTGTATATATTATGAAATGCCCGCCGGCAGCCATAGGTTTGGAGGTCAGTTCAATCGTTTGCCGGAGCGACCGGTCAGTCTCCATTAAGGAAGAAAAAGAGGGAGAGAGGGACGGGTGAGGCATGATTGTCGAAAGTCATATGTAGATGAACCTGCATGTGGTTTCGTTGGCAAATTCATTGTCGGTCAGCTGGACATGCCATCGTCTAGGCCATTCACATCACATACGACAGGATCTCGTTCTCGCCCCATTCCATCCATTGCTACATAACGCCTCATCCTGTCCTATCCTCCTCGACTGCGTCCGATACCGTGACTGTCCAACCTGACCTGATATATGCTTCCTAAGTGGGGAGGCCATCGCTTCCCATTTTATCGCCGAAGAGCAGTAGTCAGCCTTTCTTTACTGGCAGACCGTCTGCCGGCGGTGGCCTCTCCTTTCTTTTCTTTTATGAAAAAACTTAAAACGCATCCCTCTCTGCTGACAACTGCTACTCCATTCACCAGCGGGGCGATAACAACCTACAGGCCCGCCGGTGAGGGGCGGAGCGAATTCCTGGTGGGGAGGAGTCATCTAGCTCCTCCTCCCTGGCCAGCGCCGAGACAGACATCCGCCCGGCCCTGTTTGTTTTTCCCTTTTTTAATTATGTGGGCCGTCCACATGGACAGTCCAGATCAGTCAAGCATGCTCAGCGGAATAGATATTATATACACCAAAAGCATGTCTAGGTCCGTCAATCTTGAACCGGCATCGGCATGATCCATTGCACGAAATGTGGGCTCTCGGCCTGTGATTAACTCCATGTGTAATTAGCAGTGGGGACTCAATGTAGCCTACGGCCGCGACATCATTTACAACAGTTGCTATTGATCAGCAGCACCTAATGCGATTATGCCAAAGCGTGGATGAAACGTGTCTTTGACATTAACATTCACCTGATGTACATTGTCGGCACTTGAAGGCGTTCATGCATTGAGATGATGATGAAGATGAAAGGTGTACGCCCAGTGACCAGAAAAACTTAAGCTAATTTGCTTAGCATGCGCCATGTGAAGATATCGAGACTTGAAACAACATAGGCAGAGATGAGATCAATAGGCGGATAGAGAATTAGATTATTTAAGCCAATTAGTCAACTAGCTACCAGGGGGGATGACGCTTGGTGTTTTCTATGGGGGAACCTCCTGTGGAGCTCAGCTCAAATGACTGTCGGAGTTCAATAAAGGTCGCTCTACCGCTGTGCAAGTTGCAGTACGTGGGCTCTTTCTTATTTCTGTTGACTGACCATATAGCGGAACCACACGTACTGATCACATGTCACATATGCATATAATGTTCAAGCCCTCATCTGAGCCCTCCCTCTTTCTCTCTCATGAGAAGTAAAATGGACAACAAGTAAGTTAATTTCCTAGAAAATGTAGTTAGTTAGTTGATTAATATGGGGTAAGAAATTAGGTACAATTAAGCACATCAAAAAAATCCAAACTTCGCAGCAAGTTGTGCCATTCCCAGCTTTCAGACTTTGACAGCGTTCACGTACAAATTAATCCAACTGCTCCTGTTACAATTTTTTGTGGAGCTCATCTAGCGAGGAGGACGACTCCTATCTCTCTCACATCTTTGGGTGAAGAACATGAATGTGCCACGGACCTGTGGTTGGTCTTCCTTGGCCCTAATCGGCTGTCATCCATATAATAATGAATGGCGGGTCTCCACCTTGAGGGGCCAAGCCATGCATGGGAGTGACATCGACTGCAGCTCCTTGCTCATCATCATGAGCGTCATGGTCGCTGTTCAGTAACTGTTTGACTTTCACCTCCTGCATCCTGATTCATTCAGGTCAATTTGTCCGACCGATTGCTGCCGGTGGGTGGATCCGGACGTTTTTCCGCCAGCTGCTTGCGTAGCCAGTGCGCGCCCCAGAACCAAGGTCCCTTAATTTGTTTCATTGCTTTTGGATCTTAGTGCTAGCCACTAGCTGCTTGGCTGCTAGCAAATTATGTTGCTAAAGGCCGAACTCTGTACCCTGGCAACTAGCAAGCCAACTTCCTTGTACAGAAACTCGGTTCTCCTTTGGTGGAATCGTCTACACGCACGGCCCATTCCCTTAATCTATCAGTTTTCACTGATAGCAACGCTGATAAGCTGAACACTTCGTCATCAAGTGGTTGTTTTGTTTCACATCGTAGAAATTATGCTTTCTTGACCACTATGTAGCATGAGCAGACTATTGTTTGGCTGCTTCAACGTGGTCATATATGTGAGATTAATGCCCAGACAAATGGATTGGGACAATCACTAATTGTACTTTTACTTTAATTTTATAATCTTTAGTATGTATGCATGTTCACAACTTTTGTTGATTGATTACTTTTTAAAAAAAAAAAAAGAAAAGGAAAGATGTCCTGCCTTGTTCACTTAAAGCTTTGAACTTGTGATTGTGACACACGTACCGTTAATATATTCGCAGTAAATTCAGTGCTTACTCTTGCCACCCACAATGTTGGAGATATGTGAATGTGCCGAGGAATTCAGCAGTATGGCGCCCTCAAAGCGATCGTATTATATTAATATAGTATTGTCAAGTTGTTATATATGGTCCACAACTTTCCTTTGTTTTTTCTTCATGCTTTCATTCATCTCTTTTTGTATTTATGTATATGTTTATTGGTTGGCTTTCAACAACAGTTGGCAGATATTCTTATAAATAATTAATCATTTGGAGAAGATTATAAATGAGAACTACTGTGGACCCATAACCCGTTCATAATCTGGCTCTGCTTTTGACACGCAGGCCGATTCCACGATATCGGTCACCACGGAGAAGCGACATTGGCGACTAACAAGTTCATGGGCTTCACTGTAGCTCGTTGACGCCTTCCTTTCTCACTGGCAGCTCCGTGCACGAGAATAGTGTTTTGCATCGGACTGGGAGGGGAACGCCATTGTTGATTGTCCGGGCCACAAAGAGGAGGAAATAGTAATTTGCGTGCTCTAATCACCGTCTTAACAGATGTTGACAAATTTTTTGACTACTTGCAGTAGGATCACATATTCAAAACCTCAAAGAAATTAAAAGAGAGGAGCTGTACATTTTAGTGGTCGTCATAGCGTCGGCCCCTCCAACGTGATAAGCCGGCCGGCCATGTCATGTTGCGCGGCCAGGTGGCGTCCTTAGACGGAAGGCAGATGGATTGCCCGTGGATATGATGTCCTTGGAGTTGCCATTTGGTGCTATACTACGTGATCTCGTTGGCAAGCGACCGGAAAAAGGCATACCATCGGACGGCGGCAGAGGCGTCGCGATAGTCCCCCACAGATACCTAGCTGTCTATAATTTAGGAGGATAAAATTATTGCCCAAGGTCATCAGCGTCGCCTGGCCTTCTTGCCGGCAAATCTAGGTTCTGCAGAAGGCAAGCAATCGATTATTATCGGGTAAACTCCTTACGGAAGGTCGGATTTCCTCTCAGATATACATGAGGAGAGACCTTCGGGACTAGTCATTAATTAGAGGCCAAATCATCTGGTATATTTATATATTTTAATACGACTTGAAGCAGATGCCACGTATTGTGCTGCTCATGGACGTCACGTGGTGAGATGTATTAATCATGGCGGTACACTGACAGAAAAATGAAATGGCTCCTAGTTTCTCTCATTATTTACAAAGGTAAAACACTGGGGGGTGTGTTGTCTGCACTTAGTACTAGACCAAGTTAACAAATATTTCAAGCATGGGGCTGCTTCCCAAATATATCTCACGACTGAGCTTATTGATTTTGCATATTTCGTACAAGTCCCACTATCTGATTTTATATTACTAGGTTCTTTGTCAATTTTGATAACCGAAAAGGCTATATGCACTTTAAGCCAAAGGGTGCCTTGGACGACATCGAGGTCGTGTGAAATTTTAACATGGTTTTCGCCAAGAAGTATAGATCGTCTGAAAGATGCATGAATTTGCAATCCTTGAGTTTTTAATTAAAGATAGAATCCTTCCTTGTTTAGCTAGATATCTCCAGACTTTGCAAGATAATAGACCTAAATTTAATTTGTAGTTGTGAAAGCTGTATATAGTTTGTTAAAACCATGGACATAAACTGGAGTCAAACAAAGTTTTTGCTTCCCGACTCTCCCCACTGTAATTGTAGAGTTTGTTAAAGTCATGGTTTTAAAGGCGGGGTCCATGACAGATCGGACTCCTGGGTCGCAGCAAACGCCCTGTCAGAGTTGCTGACTTAAAACACTCACTAAGTGGCCTTTGGATTTGGTATGGTAAGCCTTTTGATCAATGTAAATAAAAGTTGATATGGGATCCGTTGTGCTTTCTCCAGAGCAGAACAGAAATGAGCACACTTCTTTGGACAGCAGGGGGAGGTGAGGTCCCATCCCTAAAAGATGAGTGTGAGATTGCTTAATAAATTTCAGAGAGGATGGATGGGCGGGCACATTAATGTTGTGTCATTCCCAACGCACAAGCAGATGCATGAATTAATGCGATCAATTCTAACTGTACGAGTTTACCGCACACACGAACGAACCCTTATACGGATTAGCTCATCGGATGGTAACCGAGCTGTCCTTGGCCCTTCCCCCGTTGTGTGAGCATCCAGGGCCTGGTTGGACAGATTAGACTCCCAACATGGAAGAGAGAGTAGTCGTAATAAGCATATAATCGGATTACAAACAAGAAGAGGCGCGACTAATATAATATAATATAATCTATTTTGGTGCACCGCTTTGTACATATTTGCACATGCTGGGCAGCATCTCTTTTGATTGATCCAAAAAAAATTCCCCCAATAAACACCAACAAGATTATTTTATACCAACAACTTGAAAGGAAAGGAAATGGAGATTGGAGCTGCAGTGAAATACCGAAACTGGAATCAACAAGGAAGTTTTTTTTCTTGGAAAGAGGATGTATTGCTTCGTTGGTGGTGATGAAGAGAAGGCGGATACACAACACCAACCAACCAACCAACCAAAATTTAGAAACCAACAAATTACACCGTCCCATCGATGGTAATTTCAAATCTATTAAATATAAGGCGACAGTACTGTACAGCTACAAGGACCAACTGGATGGTGGTGCATGGGGGCAAAGGCACTGGGGGACCCACCTCAGAATTAGAGACACAAGGTCATGGCCCCAGAGGACGCCGAACAGAACAAGTTCAAGTCGGGAGGAATTATTCGGCTCTTCCTCCTTTCTCTTTCCTACGTGTGGAGCAGACAAAACGAGCCCACGTGATGTGCTTCGGCATCCCGTAACAGAGCGAGCCACTGTGCTGCCTTCTTCCATCTTCTCTCCCCGCCAACACCGGCGAACGCACCCTTCCCGCCTCAGTAGAAATCGACCGGCGACGACGAGCCATCGTCGTAGAACTCGTCCGCCACGTGGTCGATGGGCGGGGGGATGTTGGGCGGAGCTCCGCAGCGGAGCAGGGCCCAGTTGACGCCGTGAAAGAAAGGATGCTGCTTCACCTGCGCGGCCCCGCGGGTGGACCCCATCCTCCGGGCCGGGTCCTTAACCAGCAGCCTCGCGATTAGGTCCCTGACGGCGGCCGAGGCGTGGGGCTGTCGCGGGAACTCAAGCGCCCGCGCCACGATGTTGGCCAGCGTCGACTCGTGATCCGGGCCCTTGAACGGGGTACGACCGTACAGCAGCTCGTAGATGAACACTCCCAACGTCCACCAGTCCACCGCGTTCCCGTGCCCGTCCCCCGCGATGATCTCCGGCGCCAGGTACTCGTGCGTCCCGACGAAGGACATGGACCTGGCGTCGACCGGCTCCGCCAGCAGCTCCGGCATTGTCGACGTCGCGCTGCCCCGCGCCTTCCACTTTCTCCTCCGCCTGCGGCCTAGGCGGAAGCAGGAGACGGCGGGCGCCATGCAGTTGGGGAGTATGCAGGAGCCCGGGTCATGGTCGGGGCCGAACCCGGACAACGCGGAGGCGTCGGGGTCGGGTGGGATCTGGTCGGGGCGGAGCAGGGCGGTGCAGCTGGGCTGGTCCGACTTGAGGGAGAGGTCGAAGTCGGTCAGCATGATGTGGCCGTCCTCCCTGACCAGGACGTTCTCGGGCTTGAGGTCGCGGTAGACGATGCCCATCATGTGGATGTACTCCAGCGCCACCACCACTTCTGCCGCGTAGAACCTGCGACCGATGGACGGGACGCAAAACAAATTATTAGACGCCATCCCGCACTTGCATCGACAGGCTGGCGGTACCTGACACCTTCCCTCCACATGATACTTGGATACGTACGCTACAGATTGCAAAGTCTTGCTGGCCGAAAACGAGCAAAACGAGGAAGACTGATTTTGTGAAAGGAATTGAAATCTTTTTCGTTTGGCATAATTTCGCTTATGTTATGGGTAGAAAATCCAACGCAATCCTGCTGTAACCGCAGATTCCATTGGATCTCCACTGGTAGAATTAGACTAATACAGAAAGGGATCTTGAATTTCGAGGATCAGGTTTCCATTTTGCAGAATTGGTAGAAGAAGCCCGAGGTGGATCCCAAGTGAGCCATGGTGGACCTAAAGAGATGACCCTCACCCATGGGCCACCGTATTCATTCTTGACTCTCTTCCACATCAAACTACTGAAGAAAGACAAGTAGCTTGATCCCACAAAATGAAACTGAAAATTTCAAGTTTCTGTCGACTTGAAAAAAAACGATCAATAATTCTCTCCCATCTTTCAGATAAACAAAAACCATAGGTATGCGTCGGTGGAGAGAGAGCGAGAGAGAGACCTGACGGCGGACTCCGGGAAGCGTTTGGCTGGTTGGAGCTGGCGAAGGACGTGGAGATCGCCGCCGGGGCAGAACTCGGTCACGAGGCACGTCCATTTCTCACAATCGAGGTGGGCGTAGAGAGTGGGCAGGAACGGGTGGTCCAGAAGCTCCAGGATCTCCCTCTCCGTCTTGGCCCTCGCCGATTTGTTCCTCGTCACCAGTTCGTTCTTATCCATGACCTTGACGGCGACGTACGTCCCAGGGACGTCCTTCAGCTCCGCCAGGTAAACGGTGCCAATGTCACCGCCGCCAACACGGCGAAGGAACCGGAAGTTTTCGAGGGAGAGAGGCGATCCGGCGATGGACTTGAGGCGGGACACGGCCTCCCAAGTGAGATCGGTGCACGTCTTGTGAGGCTTGGCGGTGGAAGGCGGGGCGGCGGAGGCCGTTGTGGCGGTGTCGGAGCTGGTGGTGAAGTCTGTGGAGGTCGTGCTGCAGAAGCTAACACTCTGCGACTCCGAGTCGTCGTTGCGACCGCATGGCCCCTTCCAGCAACCGTCTCGATCGAACGATGGCTGCTTCCGGCACACCTCCTCCTCCGCCTCCATCGACGGGGACGGGACGATCCTTCTATCAGAGTATCTTTTTCTTGTCTCTTATATACGCGTATCGGCGCCTCCCTCTCTCTCTCTCGCTCACAGATGTGTTTTTGCTTTCTCTGAACAAGAGAAAGCAGAGTGCGTGTGGTGTGGGTGGAGCTGAGAGCCCAAGTTGGCCTTTTTATCTTTTTTTGGACACCCGGTTGAGCAATTTACGAGAATTAGCCTCTATGCGTGGTCAAAGTACAGGAAAGGACTCGTTTGCGTTGGGACATAGGACCACAATGCGGGGGTGAATGACCGGCTGTTTTCCTAGCTTCGTTGAAAATTAACCAATCATTTCCGTTGCGACACCTTATGGTATTCATGTGTATCGGCCAATCGATAGTTGTGACATGGATGTAGATAAGGATTGACGTAGATGGGAGGTCATTTGGCAGGGCTCTTGGTCATCGAGCTCTTCCATCGCCATGGCAGGCCACGCACGATTCACGTAGATCCATTTACTGTTATCCCGACATCTTAAAAACAAATTCATTGTCTGAAACACAGATATAGCCTATAGTTAAGTGGGGGAAAGAACTATAAGTTATGATCTTGAAGTCTAGAGCGACGGGATGGACTGATCAAGGTTAGGAGAAAGGGCGCTCGCTTGCCCTCCCCTCCCTCCCTGATCGATGATGAGGTCGATGCCGCTGCGAGGGCAAGTGGTTGGTGGGGATGTTCTCGTGGATGATAGGGATAAAGTTGGTCACATGGGCATGGCTGGAACAGCGGGAACAGGGTGCGTGATGAGGAGGCCGGAGGCGGAGGCGGACGGTGTGGGTGCTTCCCTCGCCGCCGTCTTCCCTTCCACTCAACAGTGTATTCTAAAATCTGACGTCGTCCCACCGCCTTGGTTGGGCCTCCGTGGTTTTGGCTGCGGAGGACCGCATACCCTGTGCGGTCCGACAATCGGGCCACCTAAGCATCTCTTCATTTTCTGTCAAGTTTAAGAGACCCGAGTCGATGTCTGGGCCCCTTCGCCGTCTGCTTCCATCGCAAATTGCACTTTTAATACCACCATTGGTGGCGATTTCGAACAAGCATTCTGTTCCTGTCCTTCCCCGCTCTTCTTTTTTTATCTGCCACTACGTATATCCGGCATAGATGGCAACCGAAAGTTTGCATTTGAATTGAATTAGTGGCAAACCAATTCTTTTTGTGGCCAATTCAAAACTAATAACCTTTGACAATTCACAACCAATTCGGCTGAATCTGATATCGTTGCTGCTGCTCATATGTAGTTGCCAAATAAGCACAATGCATACGCGACGCGGCAGTGAGGGCGAAGCTAATTTTTTAAATTTTAGATCCACATAGTTGGCAGAATTGGAGGAAGCACGAATTCTAGTTCACAGTCTTGCGTGGACTCTGGTTCATCATAGACAGAGTGACACTCTGGGCTTACCACCGTCGTTGCGGTTTGAACTCACCGTTCATGAGTTCCAACCGCGAACAGTGCTCCGAGCTCCAAGTCAAGATCTGTTCGTGGTTTAATTACCCAGGCAAGCCATGTGAGGAGGCTACTTATTCGCGAGTATCTGGGGCATAGTATTTGTTCAGGCCTCCGACTAGTAGGGGGGCCACGATGTGACCGTAGGAAATCATGTGCAGACAACACCAATTCTTCTCTGCAGATGGGAAATGGCTGGAAAATTTGCGTTATGAGCGAAGCATTTAAGTGAAAGAACAACCACTGAGACAGGTATATATAGAACGAGCGACAAGGGGTCAATCTTTCCTTTTCGCTTCTTAATAGCTGACGCAAAAGCTCTGTGTGACCGGTTCACATCCTCATATCAGTAAACAGGAACCAGTCTCCAGCTCAGCCCCCTTCCAACTCCACCTCTGGCTATTCATTCCAAGTTTTGGTAAGATGTTGGATGCATAACCTTCTGTACATTTTCATAGTAAAATGTGGCTGTTTGTGATAATTTCATAATATGTATGATCTTGCCCTGCATGCAATGGCCATGCCTTCCCTGAGAGGCATCCCATTTCAAAACACGCTTCTTGTGCTGCCGCCCTTCGACATGGAAGAACATAGCCAGTTCGCATGTTGTTCTTCTCGCGATGATTTTCTCCTTTGTTTTGAAGTTAATTAGATGTTACCCGTACAGGGTAGATTTCATTATTGATGAATTGTGCGCGTATCAACTGTGCCTAGATTCGAAATGTGACGCAAGAAAGAGAGATTTTCCAACTTCTTATTTGATAAAGAATATCATTTTTACGTTGAGCAACCTCCGAGGAACGGTAAACTCAGAAAGTATTGCTGCGGAAATTTTGAATCTTCAAATGCGACGATATAGAGAACATACATTGGACTTGGCTGCCCTTGTCTTCGGAATAGCTGGGAATAAAAGGCTAATGAAGAAGAAGAATCTATAAAGATGCTTCAACATACAAATCCATCAGCCATGAAGGGAAAGGAGAAGTGCATGGAATGGAACTCGCGACTAATTAGAATTAAAAGTTGAGCGGAAACCAAAAGACTCTCAAGCCAAAAATCGGCCCCCATTTGGATTTTGGAACCCAGCTAAAGGACAGCCAGCCACAGAGACTTCTCCCACCAGATGATCCCCAAATTAAAGAAGCTTTGAAACATACCCTTTTTCTTTCGCCTTGAGTCCATTTCAGGCAAAACCACCAGCCAATCTTTCAGACCCAATAGCTACGGGTCAGATCAAAGTCGGACTTGTAGTCCCTGTGACTCGTCCGTGTCCTCCTCGAGCACCTGAATTGAAGCAGAACAGGATAAATAAAAAAGGAGGAGGTGCGAGAAAGAAAAAGAGAGAGATCACCACGTTACGTGATGTTGAAGAGAGTCTGGAAGGCTCGCCTGGTGGACGCCGCGCCGCCTCCGATGGCTTCAACTCCTTTGTTGAATGAAAATTTCCTCGGGCTGGTGATCGTCGGTTATCGCCCCGTTCAGCTCTCAATTTGATTCTGCAGGAATGGCTCTGCGCAAAAGAATTCATTCCCTGGCACCACGGGCGGCTAAGTTATGGATTTCCTCTCTCAGAGACGCCGAAACATCGATTCCCCACTTCAATCCAGCGCCTCTCAAGGGGAATTCACTTCCCCTGAAGAATTTCTTAGGTGGCCCTTCCTTGTCGTCCATTCTTTCGCAGGAATCCAGGGCTCTTCGAAGCAAATTAGGCGCCATTAGCCCTAGGCGCGGATTATTATATGACGGAGGGAGTCGATCTTACTACGTAGATAGGTACCAAGTGCGCCATTTTAGGCAAAGGGGGCCCCGAAGATGGTTTGAAAACCCTCGGGTAGTTTTCTTGGTGGTGGTGGTCGGTGGTGGCGTTCTGATCACCGTCTATTTCGGCAATTTGGAGACCGTCCCTTATACTCATCGCAGGCATTTTGTCCTCATGTCACGATCAATCGAGAGAAAAATTGGTGAAAACCAATTTGAACAAGTAAGTGCTTATCGACTAGTTTGCAGGGTCTCGTTGCTCCCCCGATACATTTCGAAGGAAATGAAAAGCCGAATCTGACCGAATTTCTGTCATCTCTTTGCCATTCGAATAACGTCGATTTGCTTAAATTTTTCACTTGAGCTGTACGTGATTGCCTTGTGTTTTGTTTTGTTTTGTTTTCATGAAAGGTACCTGTATGCGAAGAAAACCTATTTTGACGGGGTTGAGGCCCCTTCTCACACTCAAAATGTGGCCATTTGATTGTCAATCCATATCTCGAGAACCATTTGGATTAAACTGAGGACCTCCCCACGATTTTTTCAAGGGAAAGATTTGACATTTGCCTTTTCTACTCCCTTTGGCGATTTTTCTCGACCTTTGTATATATCAAAATTTTTCTTTGATCTCATGAATCAATTCCTTCTCTCTTTATCGTTTCATGGATTAGTCTAATCTCTTTTCTCGACTCTTCATGACTTGTAGTTGAAAGCTTCTTTAAAGAGAAAAATCTTGCCCCCACTGCATCCAGATAGTATAAGAGTGAGACTAATAGCAAAGGATATAATCAATGCTCTACAACGTGGAATTAGGCATGAGCGAGTATGGAGTGATTTGAAATATTCTGCTGAACCGTTAGAGGTTACGGATTCACTGGGCAGTCATACTCCCGTAATTACCTTGAGTGGTGAGCAAGAGAAGTTAGATATTGGATGGCACAAAGAAGATGAGGTCCTTGATGATAGTTGGGTTCAACAAAATCGAAAAATGAGTAAGGCTCAAGGGTCTCAACCTGCGACCCAGCACTTGGAAGGGTTGAACTGGGAAGTGATTGTGGTTGATGAACCCGCTGTTAATGCTTTCTGTCTTCCTGGTGGCAAAATTGTTGTTTTCACTGGTTTGCTCAACCATTTCAAATCAGATGCTGAGATAGCAACGGTCATAGGCCATGAGGTGCAAACAGATCCCTTTCACTTATCCTAGAACAATTTGTTAATTATTGTAGAAATTCCCTCCTATTTCCTTTTGTAAGTACTTCAATTTTACACAATTTCTTAGTGTTCTATGTGCTTTAATTTTAGGTTGGACATGCCATCGCACGGCATGCAGCTGAGGGGATCACTAAGAACTTATGGTTCGCAATTATTCAACTTATTGTGCTCCAATTTATTTCTATGCCTGACCTTGTCAATGCTGTATCAAATCTACTTTTGCGGCTTCCATTCTCAAGAGGGTATGTTTTCATGATATCGTTCTTCTTGGCCTGCTTAGATAGCTTTTGTTTACTTCCCTAATATTCAACTATAATTTCATATAGAAAGGACAGAGTCTCTCGACTCTCGGCGTTAGAAATAGAGATATAATTTAAACTTTGGTTTATCTCCTTGGGCTTTAGCATGGGTTGCTCTTTTACAAACAACACATCTACTTCTGTTTTCTTTGTCCATTAAGAGGGTAGAGCGAGAGTGAGGAGTAAGGGGATTCTTGCCACAGTGTGACTCTAAACTGAGGCCTTGCTTACGTCATAAGTGTAGATTTGAATGACTAGAACAAACCTTTCGACAGACACAAGTAAAATTGTTTACCTTTGCAGAAGACATTGGTTTTTCAGATCGACATAAAAAAAGATTAATCTCTTGAAAGTAACTGGGAATCACTCTGAAAGTAATGAGCAAGGTCTTCAGGATTTTAGAAGTAACTAAAATTATTCCAAGTTACTTATTTAGTTGAGGAAAAGGAGACCACTGGACAAATTTAGTGGACTAGTAGCTATCACGATTCATGGTTAACTAATTACTTGAGAAGGAGGTAGCAAGAACAGAAGGCAGTCATTGAGCTTAGGTATATATGACATCACAACAAGAGGAAGCATTGCTTAATAGATTTCTCTTTCTTTATTCAAAAGAAGAGAAGCACATCAGTAAGATGTTATCCTGCTTGTTACAGATTGAAAGCAACTAATCAAGTCTTTACTGCTAAACTATGGATTCATGACAAATTGGCGAACGGCATTTCTATTTCTTGGAGGAGCTTCTGCCTAAGTGGTTTTGCTTTTTCTGCATTGTTTTCATGTTCTTTGGTAGTCTATCCAAACTGGACACCTACACAGTACACACTATCAGTCTGCCACCAACTTCTAAGATAGTGGTGCACCTTGTTTTGCATAGATCTAATCTTTGAAGTGCTGCACACATGCGTGCACACACACACATGATAAGTATTAGAATCAATGGTGTGAGAGCACAAATTTTAGTAACTCTGTTTGTTACTAGATTTAATTCCAGAAGGAAAACTTGGTAACCTATGTAATGAATTCCAGTACACATAATTGTCCTATCTGGTTGTTGCCTTGTATGCATAAAAATCAAAACTCCTCAGCCACTGAAGTAGATTGCGGTTGGAACACCATTTAAGGATTGAAGTTGATTGTAGTTGCAACTTACTGTTACCAATTTCATCAGTTAATGCTTACTATAGAAATTAGCCATGACTAATTAATGTCATACTTGATAACTATTAACAGGTTAGTCCTCATGGGGAACATGTAGGAGCCTTAGAACTTAAAGGGAAAAGGGAAAGAAAAAAAAATCTGAGCTTTCACTTTACAATTCATTAGTTTGTGGAACTTGAGTATTTGATCACTGGGAAGTGAGAATGCTGAGTATTTTCAGGATGGAAATGGAAGCTGATTACATCGGACTCCTGTTGCTTGCTTCTGCTGGCTATGATCCCCGTGTGGCACCACGAGTATATGAGAAACTTGGCCAGCTTACGGGTGAATCAGCGCTCAGAGATTACCTCTCCACGCACCCATCTGGAAGGAAGAGGGCAGAACTACTGAGGCAAGCAAAGGTTATGGAAGAAGCACTTGGTATATATCGAGAAGCCATTGCGGGACATGGAGTCGAAGGATTTCTTTAACTATAGTCTCTACCCTGTAAACCGCCGCTACCTAAAATGGGAATTTCATTCCTCATTCTTCCAATTCAATTTTGAACAATTTCCTGTCACTCATGTCGAGGTTCTCCGACGCGTTTTTCGTTCACAACTTGAAGTGTCGCTTCTCTGATGCATATGGTGATCCGAGTAGTTAACGGCAACTCGACGAGAGGAATCAACTGCATGAATGCGACTCTGGAAATGAACTATGCAAGTGTCTTACATTGCATTTTTAAGAACTTATTAGGTAATCTTGTCCATTTGCACTGTTCATTGGAACTCATGTACGCCTAGCCAAGGAAAAGAAAAAGGAAAAAAGAAATACTTGCGTGAAGTTGTCATAGGTTGAAATTATCCCAGTTAAATGTAGTTTCCCTGCCTTTACAAGTCCAAGTTGATCCCGTCGGTTAGGAGGTCTTAATGAATTTGAAGATGGAACTTTGCAACTCCGGTCTTCACTCCAGTGCGAGCCTCAACGGGTCCCAGCTCTTTCCTTATCTGAAGTGAGGTCGGACATATTGACTTTAAAATGCTTGGTGTTGGGGTGAGTAGTGGGTACCCCAGTCTTGCGAGAGGAAAACCACAATCCAGGTTCTTCAGGGACTACACAGATGAACGCAGTTACTCCCCGTAAAGCAAAACTTTTTCTTCATCGAGGAGAATTGAGTTCTGATCTCTGCAATCTTGGCAACCTTGACAAAATCTGTTTTTCTACTCTTAAATAACCCGATTGACAATTGCATACTTAAACTGAAATCACATGAAATTGGGTTTGGTTTGCAATTTCATAAAACGACTATGTTCTTTGTGCAACCGTTTTCGCATCAGAATCTGGGTAGGATCTTATGACTTCGATGGTTCTTTTGGTTTAGCCAAAGTACTGCGACCCAGAACACTAACAGTTTGGTTTGTCCGCGTGACCTGGATCTGTAAGAGTTTCCTCCTCCTTGCCTGGAATTGAACTTTGAGAGCGAGAGAAGAGAAAGGCTAGAGAGGGCATGTCCGCCACAATTGACCTCGGAAATTTAGACAACTTTGTTTCCCGGTGCCGATGATAATGAGAAGGGCTAATGATCATCGGCAAGCCCCTGCCACGTTCGCCAAACTTTGTCAGGTCCCGACTCTTGTCCCTCATACAAGAATGCGAGACTATGCGCGAGGCACGTCAAATTCAATCTCACCTAATCACCGCCGGCATGTCCGACGACGTGTTCCTCGCGAGCCGCCTTCTCTTCTTCTGCGCCGTATCAGACGCCGGCGACCTTGACTACGCGACCTTGCTTTTCAGGCGAATCGGCGATCCTAATCTCTTCTTGTGGAACACGATGATACGCGGTCACGCCATTAAGCGACGCAGCGGCGAAGAGAGCAATCCCACTAACGCTATAAGCTTATAGTGCACGGGCACATTGTGAAAACTGGTCTGCTTCGATGTAACGCCCATGTTGCGAATGCACTCCTCAGTTTTTACGCGTCTTGTGGGGACCTCGAGCGCGCACGAAAAGCGTTCGATTAAATTCCTGTACCGGATGTGGTCTCACAGAACGTCATGATTGGTGGGTATTTGAGAATGGGGGCTTTGGATTTGGCCAAGCAATTATTCGCTGATATGAGTGAGAGAAACTTGGTTACCTGGAATACCATGATTACAGGCTTCGTTCAAGCAGGACGGGGCAGAGAAGCATTGGAGTTTTTCCACAAGATGCAGCGGTCTGCACGTTTTGACCCGGATAAGATAACGTTGGCAAGCCTTATATCTGCTTGTTCTCGCCTGGGAGCTCTAGATCAAGGGAAATGGATTCATAATTATATGCAGAAGTGGGGTGTGCCGATGGATGTGGTCATAGAAACAGCATTGGTTGATATGTATGCAAAGTGTGGATGCATAAAAAGATCGTTGGAGGTGTTCCGCGAGATGAACTACAAAGATGTCTTGGCATGGACAGCCATGATCAGCGGGCTGGCAATACATGGTCAGGGGGAAGAAGCACTTGACGTGTTCAAGCAAATGCTGGTCGAGGGAAAGTGTAAGCCAAATCAAGTTACATTCACTGGGGTTCTGTGTGCGTGCACGCATTCTGGTTTGGTGGCTGAGGGTCGACAGTATTTTCAAACTATGAGAAGTATATACTCCATCGAGCCACAACCTCAGCACTACGCATGCATGGTTGACCTTCTTGGGCGAGCGGGACTCTTTGGTGAGGCAGAATTGTTGATCAGTAACATGCCTGTCGAGCCTGATGTTTTTGTGTGGGGAGCCCTACTTGGTGGTTGTAAAATGCACGGCAATTTGGAGTTAGGAGAAACGGTAGCCCAACGGCTCTTGTCACTGGAACCCCTTAACCATGCATTCTATGTGCAACTGTCTAACTTATATGCAAAGGCAAACAGATTCGAGGATGCAAAGAAACTAAGAACAACGATGAAGGATAAAGGTATTAAAAAAATTCCTGGTTGTAGTCTCATTGAAGCGGACGGCCGTGTTCATGAATTCTCCGTGCACGTGTCACATGATCCTTTAATGGAGGAAATCAAGATTGTGCTGGAAAAGGTTACCAGGGAATTGAAGCTAGCAGGCTATGTGCCTGACGTTAAGGAGGTACTACTGGAGATTGATGATAACGAGAAAGAGCAATCACTCCTTCAACATAGTGAAAGATTAGCTTTAGCTTTTGGATTGATGAAGACGGAGGCAGGAAGCCCGATTCGCATAATCAAGAACCTTCGCATATGTAGTGATTGCCATGTCGCTTTTAAATTTATCTCAAAGATATTTAAGCGGGAGGTAATAGTTAGGGATTGCAAACGATTTCACCATTTTGAAGGAGGCCACTGTTCGTGCAAAGATTACTGGTAAGGTGTTCCTTACGTGCTTTGGCACAGAAGATCTTTTGTTGCAGTTTACATCCATCAAATTATGTACAATTTGCATTGCAGTCGTTGACTTGGTCAAACTCCAAGGGCAATGGTTGGATCAAATTTTGTTCAGACAATTGCTACCAAGAACTAAAATAGTTTACATAGTTTCTGGGCGCTATCATTGTAAAACTATAAAGGGTTAGGGGTAACATAATGGTATGTTTTAGGATACGCAGGCTGCTGTTTAAGCAAAATTGGATAGAGCGGAATTCGTAATGCGTATGTATCTTAAGTGTTTGACTGGTAATTGCAGAGAATATCAGCACAATAAAACCCATTTTTCCAATTTTGTTGATAAAATTTACATTAAAGGTTACATTCTACTAAGCTGCATTGACGATTGAGCAGTAGAACAAAAGTAGCATATTGACCAGTTGGATGAAGAAGCGGCTGTTCTGTGCTTCTATTTTCTTGGAAAGACATGAAGGCTTAGGCCTTGATCAATGTGGAGGGTAAGCATGGTTCTGTATCTTACTTCTTGTTGCTCATCCTCCAATTTGAACTTGTAAAAATAGAGGAGGGTTGCAGCAATTATCTTCATCTGTTGGTAAGCAAATTCTTTGCCTAGACATATGCGAGGTCCTGCCTGCAACACATCAGTTACCACTTTGATCAATGGTTTGATAGACATTCATTACTTGCCACACGTAATCAGCTGGTTTCATGAACAAAACATCCATTCAGTTAAATATCCTAGCATAGAAATTTAGGAGTCAAAAATTTAGTTCCATTTTTTTTTTTTGCTCGGATGACGTTGAGATGCGAACAAGATATGTGAACACAGACCACCTTCAAACCTTTAAAATGCAAGGCAAAACACTTACTCGTCATGCGTAATGTAAACAATTTAGGTAACGTAAGCTAACCTGAAAAGCTGTGAATTTGAAGGGAGACTCCGGCCTGAAAATTCCATCCTCTATCCATCTTTCAGGCTGGAACAGATCCGCATTATTACCCCAAAGATATGTCATCCTACCCATTGCATAGATTGGGTATGTGACAAGATCTCCTTTTCTCACTTTAAAGCCATCTGGTAGAGTGTCATCTTCAGTACATTCTTTTCCATCCTGCAGAATGTGCAATTAAATGTTATGAAGAGAAAACCCCTTAATGTGTTGAAATGTGCACATGTTTAAAACTTGATTGCTTCTGGTGCCAGGAAAAGGGTACAGAAGTTAGGGGTTAGGATGTGGTATGGAAAGCAACGATCGTTTTACTTAGACCAGGAAGCACGATGGTGATTGTGCTCCTAAGATGAACATTTTTATGATTGTGGGGCATAATCGAAAGAAATGGGAGCAGAAGTAGTAAAGCTTAATTAGTTATGAACAAATAATTACCAATGGAACTGCAGGGTACAACCGCAGAGTCTCAGCTAGAGCTGCGTGCAGGTAATGCATCCTATTCAAAGCTGCGTTATTTAAACTTTCAGAAAAATTTTCTATCGAACCATCTTCAATGCTCACTGCGTCATTGATCTCTTTAAGGATTTTGCGCTCCACAGAGGGATGCTTGCAGATCATGTACAGAAACCAGGAAAGGGTCACCGAGGTGGTGTCTCTGCCTGCCAGCATGAAGCTCAAAATAATATCGCGCAAAAACCTGTCTGTGATATGCTCCGGGTCCTTCTCGCATGCTGTCAGGAACCTTGATAGGATGTCATCTTTCTTTCCCTCTGAATCTAGCTGAGATGCGACGACCATGAAACTAAATGAGTTCTCAATATAATCATTAATCTACCATCTAAGAAGACAAACGATGATGGCATATGGAGAGGCACGTAGTTAAAACTTTCACTTTCATAACCTACAGAACTGCAGCAACATTAAGGTTAATTATTGTCATTGATTATAATAGGAATCGCATCCCATTGGAATAAAAGTTGGGGCAAAGGAAAGGAAAAACGTCTGCAGTACTCACAGGAGACCCGTGGTGTTCCCTCTTGTGAAGTATGAGTTTGAAAACTAGATCATCAATCAATTTGACATGCTTCTTGAGAGCAGCTTCGGATCCGATGTTAAGAAATCTTTTCAGCTTCCACATGACATCAGCGTAACGCTTAGTGACGAAAGCATTGGCATCATTGAATGCATCTGCAAATGCGTGCCATTTTTCAGTTGATCCGATCAAGCCACTGGGTTCCATTCCAAATCCAATTATGAACATTGTCTCTAGCGTGGAACGCATTAAGAGATCCTGGACAAAGTGGATGTTATTCTGGGTGAAGGCGTACAATAACAATAACAATAATAAGAATAATAAGAGCTCATTACTTGCATATCAATTGCCATGTGCGTGCTCGCAACCACCGAAAGATGTAGAGCCAATTCAGCTGCTTTCGAGCGAAAGACGCTGCTGCTGAAGTCCATAACTGCTCTCCTTGAAAATTCATAACTTGCTAGCTTCCTTTGATATCTCCAAGGATCACCATCAACATTAAAAATCCCATCACCAAGAAAATCTTTTAGGATTTGATAGCTTTCCTCTCCCTGCAATTTGAGATAATGAAGAGATGAGAGTGTAGATATTAGAAACACAACGTCCCGGGAGAAATTGGTTCCTTCCAGAGTTCCGTAGTGCAAAGTTGCAGACAGTCACAACTGGTAGCATCATATCCGCACTCGCTTCTGAATAACTTTGGAATGAGCGCAGCCCAACGTTAACATGTCAACTGGATAGGCTCCCAAGCGAACGCGTACAACCAGAAACATGTGTGGAAGATCCCAAAGGCCAAGTCCCTTGAAAACACGCCTAGTTTTTCGTATTTCGGGAAGTGGCTCGACCGACTTGTGATAGCGGAAATTAGGGATGGTCGTAGCATGTGCGCTTTGTTAATTCGCGCTATGGCCTACACGTGTTGAGAACGGAAATTGTGAGGGATCAGGAGGAGGGCTTGGACTTGGGATCTTAACATGGAGGAGCTTATATGTTCATAATTTTCCTACTAGTTCTAAAGGTTGGGCTTCATGAGATTCAAAAATGACTTCCAATTTTTTCTGTAATCGACACGACTTCCAATTTTTTCTGTAATCGATCATGCGGTGCATGACTTCCAATTTTTTCTGTAATCGACACGACTTCCAATTTTTTCTGTAATCGATCATGCGGTGCATGACTTCCAATTTTTTCTGTAATCGATCGTGCGGTGCAAGTTAAGAAAAAGTAAGGGCATCCCTCACCTTCGGGTAAGTGGAGAACTTGCTCTTGAGGATATGCTCGATGTTTGTCGGATCGCTTGTGTATATGTTTGAGAACAAAGGATAGAGTATTCTGTAAGTTTTGAGCTTGCTGGAGAGCTCTGTGTGGTAGTCGTACAGCCGGTTGTAATGCCTGATCTCGTCGATCAAGGTGCCTACTGCTGGTGGATACCCATTACCATTCTTCCGTAGCTTCTCTACGAAAAACATGGCGATGAAAAGGGAGTATCGGATACAGATGCAGGTACAGAAAATCAAGCCAACAGAGAGAAAGGAAATGAAAAGCATCCCCATCATTTTAGGAACTTCTATGTTAACAAGAGCGGAGATCAACACTCTGATGGTGGTGGTTCGTGTCCTTTTTGTAATTGAGCATCGTAGTCACATCCATAAATCTAATCTTGGTTCAATAAAAAATGTTGCGTGGTCAAACTGCACATCTTCTTCTGCACGGAACTCTTGATCTTACATGGTTGAAGATTTCTCTCTATCACTAGGGCTAAATCTTTTTGGAGGTTTCTGCAGAAATCTAATATATAATCCTTCTGGTGATTTTATATTCTTCAATAACTTGGAGGCGGTCATGAAGACCACCAATTTCAATATATGGGTTTGAACTTTTCAAAATGGAGATTGGATTGATGAAACCAGCCATAATATCGGCCCTTCATAGGTTCTATTCGTTTTTGTAATAAGGAAGGTCAAGCAGAGCCCAACCGGCCGAAGTCTGACCAAAAACTAGTGAATCCATTACAATCAACTAGACGTGAATCTGGTGGCTCATCTTTCCAATTTCCATATTCTATTGTCCCGTTAGAAGGTCCTCAACGAAGTGCCGGCATAATTTTCCGTGGTGGCGTCGCAACGCAGGAACAGGGAGAGACGCACGAACCAGGAAAAGGGGGGAGACTGGGGAGCAAGTTGCGCCGTCGGGTCCATGAAAGGAAAAAAAAAAGAACAGGAAAAGGTGTTGCGAGCAACACCGGATCCCAAAAGGGAAGGGCTCTAGAACAAGACGGAAACTGAAGGGAGCTCTGAGGACCTCGCTTTTGGAAAGTGAACGAGGAAGGGAATGAAAGAAAACACAGATAATTATAAAAGTTTGTTTGGATAAAAGGAAAAGAAATAAAATGAGAAAAGAAAATTTAAGTTGGTTTATAACAATGCCTCCAACAATCTAGAACTTATTATCTACGTAAAAATATTTACAAAAATATGTACTTTTGATTCGATCATATGGTTCGATTCCGGAGTTGCCACATGTTAATTTAAAAAAAAAAAAAACCATTTTATGTTCTGCTTAATTTTTCATTTTACTTATTTTTACGTACTTTTGTTGATTTTTAAAAAATTTATAGTGGTTAGTGAACGAAAGAATTAACAATAAAAAAGAAACTTTAGCAACACAAATTTCCTGTTTCCACCATGTATGGCACTGAAAATATGAAGAAAAAAAAATACCAGGGCATTTTAGAAATAACCATGTAGGCAAGTGGGTTTAGTTAACTGCAATAATTCATTACCCATTTCGCATTTACTATTAATAGTATACAATAATAATAACTGTACCTAAATTAAAAGAGAAAAGCCATGTAAAATATAGTTTAGATGGAAAATTATTACAAAAAAATAAAAAGGCAAGGACTCTTGGTTGCAGTATGTGGTATTGCTCAACACCCATCCGGCCGTTATCCAACAAACTCGTCAAAAACAGGAAGTGAGGCGTTTTTTATTTATTTATCAGGGGTGTTTTTGCCATCATAAAAAAATGTAGACTCGTTTCCCTTCCAATCTCTCCATTTTCTGAGGGACTGGAGAGACTTGGAATGGATTTCTTCCATTCTTTCCATTCCATTTCCTTCTCCTCCAAACACAATAAGTTTTAATTATTTCCTTTCCCTTCTCCTTAATTAGCCATCTAAACAAACTCTGATTCTTTCTTTTTCATTTCCCTCCCTCGCCTTCCATCCAAACAAGCTGTTAATCTGCCGATGCCTCAAGAAGAATAGGAATTCAAGCTTAAGGAAAGACTTGAGACCGTCTCTGTCATGGTAGACTACTGGGCCTCACCCGCTCGTTGAGCACATCCTTTAACCGGAAAATCATGATTAATCGGCAAAGCCACAAGTTCTCCAGCAAAATACGGTGAGATTGATACCAACCAGGGAAAAAAATATAGGTCTAATTCATCCATGAATTGCTATGAGATCATTAACAAATGGGTATCACAAAAACAAAGATGAATTGGACGAACGCTGTTTACTGTGTTTCACAAAATCACTAACTTGGAACCTTGTCGTTGCAAAATTGCACGCAGGAGGAGAAGCATCTCCTGCATATCGAGTAACAGCCCACACCTCCTTGCTCCCCTTACCGTCTAGCCTGAAACACAGGTCAAACGACCACAAAGTACAGGTACCTGTACCCTCTGTTCACTTATAACATTACACTACCGTAAGTTCTAAGTGAAAAAAGGAAGACCTAGGACTGCGTGGGTTCTATCTGTTGTTCGCTGAAAAACAAGCGCCAAACTAGGTTAAGCCCGGAGAGTTACGAAACAGAACAGCAAACTTTTGAGGTTTGCATAATCAAACTCACGTTTCCTAGGACATTCCTCGCAATCATCAACCAGCATCTGCCAGGTATGGCGCAGAATTACATGGCAACTTACTGAATCTCCCACTAATCAAGAACTCCAGAAGGAACGACTGCAGACATGGGAGGAAGATGGGTTCCAGGTCTTGACTCCCATTTTCTTTGTTTTCTGAAAGCCTCTATGGCTTGCAACCGAAGCCTTTCACGCGACGCACTTGGATGTGCCTTGGAGACCTGAAACAATCATAACTTGTCTGTCACAACGGTATTATCAGACTAATTTGAATACATATTTCCTGTTCTTGCCTGGAGAGATGAAAGCCGTCAGGGAAAGAAAAAGGACATACTTTCGGAAGTGTTAGCTTTGGCGGCGCTTCGACAACTTCCCCAAATTTGATTTCCTCTCTTTCGCGGAATTCTGGAGTATGCTCACTTTTACACCTTTTGTGTTTTTTTTTTCTCTCTTCCAAAAACCTGCAAATAAAAGACAAATTTCAGATTAATCTTTCAGAGCAAAAACCATGTCAATGAAGATAGCGGTGACATTCTAGCAAAAAAATAAAACGGTCCAAGTGGTTTTGTCCGAATAAAAGACATTTTTAAGTGATCCATTTGGTCCTACACATCATCCGACATGTACCTTCTTTCGGACTCTTGGCGATCCCAATCATATACAGTGAAACCAACCGGCAATAAATTGATAAGTGATTTTGAGATCATGCAACATTTTCTTCATATAAACATCTTCAAGCATAAGTCATCCAAAAATTCAATACGCATGTACCAGTATATCTACCAAAATATTGCATAGTCTACCACAAACCAGTGCCTTCCAGACTCAAAATTCGTGGAAAGAAGGTTGCATTTCTCATATGAAAACAGAGAAGCCACTACCCAATGAAATGGGCAGTAGCTATACTTAGTCAATCAGTCAGCGAGAAAGTAGAGTGCCCAGTATATGATCTCACAGTTGGTATTATTACACTTGTTTGAAGCTACACGGGAGAGCTAATAGTCCGTCTATCATATCAATATGTCAGGCAATGAACTGAAAAGAGTAATAAAGCATAGGTGATGGGTGATGCACCGCCCTTAAACGAGAAATGTATTAATGATGCGGGACACAACCCATCGAAGCAACTTGTTTGCACAAAAAAATCAGGATTTCTAATCTGTGAACTGCATGGACTGCTAGAAGATGCTACACAGCTCAGTGCCTACGGGCAATCTGTTCTATTATTAGTGGTGAGTTCCTAAGTGTGCGCAACCACAACATGACAACATAATATGAAAGTAACTGACCGAGCGTAAGATTAAACAGATTATCTGAGCCTAAAGGAAAAAGAAAACATAGTCAAACACATATATAAGAGGAAACAGAACTGTTTACATCTTTCTACGAGCTCGTTTGCTCACGCTACCAGAAGCCAAATCCTGGGCTTCATTTGAGAAGCGAAGGTCAACAGCTTCTCTTTTTTTCCTCTTTGCCTTGTTATCATCATGTCCACCCTTCCGCTTGACATCTACCTCCCTACCTGGAGCAGTAGGCGATAGGGCAACTCTAACCGGTCTATCCTCTGAATCAACCACAAGAGATTTATTCATGTCATTGCCATTCAACTTCTTTTTTGCTCCCTGCACATTAAAGTGCAATGCTTACTTAGAAACAGAGACGATTCCCAACCTATATATCCAATCCCACGTAAGATGAACCTTGTTGAGGGAAGACATGCCTAAAAGGCTAACATAACTACTAAGGAACAGGGAGATGGGAAGAAAAAATTTCAGAAAACTGCAGCCAAACTATAACAGACATTCAATGTGGCCTGAAAAGGGAAAACAAAAATCCAATTGTTAGGCCCCTCAAGGGACGATCAAAGGTAATTTATGAAATCATAACTTCATATATAAGCCAAGCATCTTGCTAGAAGCAAACAAAATCTAACTGCGATGAAATTCTCAACCAAAATCAACCAAATGGAAGAACAGAAACAAGCAACAAGCAAGAACCTCCACAATCAATAGGAACCAATAGTATTTCGAAACCAGAAACCTGCTTCCAAGTGATGAGTAAGTTCAAAGAAGGATCATGCCAGACGTCTTCAACAATCAACAGTTCCATCATAGAGCTCTTCGTTGTGAAGATGAATACAAAGAAGAGGAAAATTTCTGCGAGAAAACAGTTGCTAATGACTATGCATCAAGAAAGAAAACTTACCCGTGGAACTAAACACCAATCGAACAAAAACGCAACAGAAGTACCCAAAAGATTGAGGAACCACCAAAGCGACAAAAAACAATCAGAGCAAATCATCCAGTAACGAGGTAAAATCTATTCATGAGACTCAATCAGGCGCGACAGGCTAGAGGGAAAACGACCAGAGCAAATAACGAGGTAGAATCCCACTAACTGAGTCAATTAGGCGGAAGACAAGAGAGAGAGAGGAGTTGGTTTGCTAAGAGAACACCCACTTTCGCATCTAACTCGTTCTTCTTCACAACATCGCGTTTGGGATCGTCCCTCTTCCTAAAGCCACCTGCAGAAGGATTGCAAGAAAAAGGTTTAAGAAACCCCATAACTTGTGGGTTGGGTGGGTGGGGGGGTGCGGGGAGGGAGAGATAGAGAGAGAGAGAGAGAGAGAGAGAGAGAGGGAGAGAGAGAGAGAGAGAGAGAGAGAGAGAGAGAGAGACCTTCGCGATTCTCATGGGCACTCCTCAACTGCATGATTTTCCGAAGCTTAGAAGGCAAGGCATCGATCTGAGAAGCGGTTGGAGGCGGGGGAAGACGGCTGTCTCCTCCATGGGCGGCTCTGTAGTTCTTCTCCCTACGCCGTTTGCCCTTCCCTCCCATGCCGCCCGCCCGATGCTCGCTCTCGCAGTCGCGGCGGCAAATTTGGCCAACCCTCGGCCACATTCAGCATCATGTAGTACCGGAGTCAACCACGGTTCGTTGGCGGTGATCGACCCGAACCCAACCGGTGGGCGCCACGCGAGGGGTTCGACCTCGGCTCGAGCTTCCGCGGGGGGAGGCCCTCGTCCCTTTATTGCCAGAATTTGGTTATGTATAGGAGAAGAAAACGTAAAAGGAAGTGATACCTATGGCCGGGTTACAATGAGTGAAGCATTGATTATCTTGGATATTAGATATGATGTCGGATTTTTCCATGACATCCAAGTTTAGCATAGCAAATTGTGGATCTCTGATTCGAGGATTTCAAAATCCTCGAAATCGAGGGAAGCAAGATGGCTACCCCGTATCTCCCTTGGATCACTCAAAATGTGTTCTGATCCATTTATGTTGAGGGACGAAATGAGATTTTTCTTATACCTAACATTTGCTTTAGTTGAAAGAACTTAACTTGGTGTCTGTCTCCATCTATGAAAAAGACAACTCGTGCCTTCTACTTCCAAGGGATGTAATCCTCTTTTAGTACCTACCAAAGCTATTTTCGAAGCATGATCTCCCTTTCTCCATCCGACTGCACTGTTTGCATGCTTTGAAGTTCATCCCTTAAGTATGCAATACTTTATCAAAATGTCCCTCATTTTGGCTGAAGCGTCACGGGAGGCTGGTGATGAGTTTGGTTATGGTGATTATATGTCCGTAGTAGAATGAAATTGTTTGACAGCTAATTTTTATATGTCCATGATCATCTTATTCGATAAAATTGTTTGACAGCTTTGAACTGGAGGTGTAGCATTTCTAAAATAGCCATTAAGACGGATTTACATTCGCTTTTCTAAGCAAATGCTAAGCTTAGTTATGGTGATTACAGCAGTAGGTATCGTTATGCAAGTCCAGGTTTAGGATACATCACACATCAGCAAAGAGTAGGTTAACATCAGAAAGCATAGCTTTGGCATGGTACTACGATGTGAAGGAAAAGAAAGTGGCACCCCATTTAGGGCATAGAACGCTAGAAAGAGTTCCACATTTGTCAATGCAGAAACTTAAAATTACGCCTTGTCAGAGCTGATTGTTTAAAGTAAGCAAATGTGGCACATTCCTATGTTATTGGCAAATTAGTATATCATTTTAATGGTTCTTGCACCTTTATCTAAATTTTCTCAATCCATCAACTTGTTTTCCCTCAGAACACTTGGGCAGTGCTGAGACATCATTGATAGGTTCTGGACAGTCTCAGCAATCTAAAAATAAGGAATAAGTGAGAATTGTGGAAATGTGTAACGAGATCTTTATTTAACAATTATAAAAGGATACAATTGTTGCATGTTTTGCAATGGGTGTATAGCCACACAGAAACACATCTCTCTCTCTCTCATGAAAATTGCACCATTGATTTTGATGTTTAGGACGAACTTTCCTTTCTGATATGCAGATATCAAAAATTTATGTCTGTTGATTACATAGTTGTATACAAAAAATTCAAACTCATCTAAGTTTTTTGGGCATTTGTGCAGGCAATATATGTGCTTTACAGGGATGACTCTGTGTTGAAGCTTCCTTATTGTATTATAATTGCAGGGATCGTGTGTGCCATTTGCCTTTGGAATACCACATTTGTCAGCTTTAGGGGTGTGGCTAGGGTTTTCAACAATGTTCAGTCTTATCTACATCATAGTAGCCTTGTGTTTATCCGTGGCAGATGGTACTTCTTAACTGTATCACAAGCTGATCTTGTTTTTACTTTTCCTACTTTCTGCTGCCTATCGTAATATTTCCTTCCTTCTTTGTTATTGAGAAGCCATAATAATCAAAACTAAAAAATGATTGGGAATAACAGTGCAATTGGAGAATAAAATTTCTGTTACATACTCTGTTAACCTATTGTTTGTTGTCTTTCTTTCCTATATACTCCAAGTATGGCCATGAAAAGAAGATTTACCCGTTACGTTTCTCTGCTTATTTTGAAAAGGAACAACTGAGAAAAAGAGTGAAGTTAAAAAGGTAACAAACGTCCTACCTTTCTTAGTGTTCAACAACTGCTTAGGGTTTTTTTTTTCTATAACGCCCCTGTTAGATTTATGATGCATAGACTGATTTGACTTTAAAATTTAAGTGTTTTAGATTACATTACAAGTTTACAACAAATAATATATTATGATTATCATCAATCAAGGTCCATGGTCCCCCCGGGCCATGACTAAACCTTCTTATCCATGAGCAAGTTCTCTTCTAAATCGACAATTTATCACATAAATGGATGATTTTTGTAGAAAAACTAGTAAAGTTTTCCCCTCTGACAACTTTTAAACATGTTTAGAAAGAGGAAAGAGGAACAACTTTTAAACATATTTAGAAAAAGGAAAGAGGAAGAGAGAGAGAAAAGAAAATAACATTAACATAGGTCCAACAAAAAGTTGAACTTGAAAAATTACAACTACAAGTCAGCTCTTAATTCTTGTGTGAGGTTGAAGGTACTAGTATTTCCCCATAAACTACGAGATATTAACCAAATGTCATACAGGATGGAGGAAGCCATGGGTTCAACTGAGACCACCTCATTTCGATAAATAATGTCATTTCTGGAGTTCCAAATGACCCACCAAAATGTAAATAGCCAAATTCTCTAAATGGTGCGCCATTTCTTTTTGTTTCTCACTCTAGCTGGTCCAAGAATTAGGTCTCGAATTGTAGATACGTTTGTGACTTCGATGGGAGACATAGACCAAGTAAGCGCATAAAGATCTTGAGACACTCGACAAAACCACACCAGGTGAGTGGTAGTTTTCTCGGCACTACAACATAGAGGGCATCTACTCGCAAACTGAAAACCAGACCTTTTGAGGTTATTTTGAGTCTCAACGCGGTCCAACAAAATGAGCCATGCAAGAATTTTGGATCGTCGAGTAGGACCTCCAGCCCAAAGAAGATTATGAGGAAACCAGTTGACCCCGAGAGCCGGGAGGTTGAAGCAAGCCATATGCATGATGTATAGAGAAACGTCCGTCACCATCTCTAGCCCATGAAGAAAAATGCTCTATGAAATCCGTCTTCGAATTGCACTAAATGAAGGTAGATATCCAAGACTTCATCAAATGAGATGCTCTTCGTCTACTAGGGAGAGAAGAGAGACTATGCAAATTGTATTTGTGTCGCAAGGTCGTCACAAATTGAATTGGAGTCTTGGATGAATGCCCACCACATTAAAATAAAAGAAATATTTCTCTTCCTGATATCGGGGATTCCTAAACCTCCACGAGCAGAAGGCTGAGTAACATATTCCCAAGCCACAAGATATTTTTTTTTCTCTTCAGGTTTGTCAATACGATTGATCTCCCTTTATACCTTGACCGGTAAGGAGAGCACTGATATAAAATAAAAAGGCAAGGAAGAAAGCACATGCTTGATCATTATTACCGGCCAGCTAAAAACAAATATCATGATTTCCAAGAAGGCAATGAAGAAAGCACATGCTTGATCATTATTACCCGCCAGCTAAAAACAAATATCATGATTTCCAAGAGACCAATGGATTATTGATATTTTTAATGATTGGCGCAACTCACGCTCCAGATTCGTGGCGGACAAATGTCCACCACACCTCTTCCATCACACAAAGAAGTCTTTATAACTCTCTTTACCTCCATGCCAGAGTGCGAGAAACAGAAACCTTGCCATGGCCGTAGGCATTTGGTTCTTTGCTTTGGTAATGTGCATCTGTGCCTACTTTCTCTTCCCCAGAAAACCGACGAACCTTCCACCGGGCCCGATGGGCTTACCCATCATCGGCTCGCTGCTGGATCTCGGCCGCAAGCCCAACGAATCGCTCTTCGAGCTTTCTCGAAGGTATGGGCCCATAATGAGCTTGCGCCTTGGCTCGAGAACGACCATCGTGGTCTCCACGGCGATGGCGGCAGAAGAGGTTCTGCAGAAGCATGATCAAGCTTTCGCCGGCCGAACCGTCGTCGACGCAGTGAGGACCCCTGGCCACGTCGAGGGGTCGCTTGTGTGGAACCAACAAGGGCCCAAGTGGCGAGAGTTGAGACGGATATGCAACATGGAGATGTTTGCATCCAGGAGACTGGACGCGTCGAGGGGTCGGCGAGAGCAGAAGATGCGCGCCCTCATCGACCACATCGGAGCCGCATGTGCCGAGGGGCGGCCAGTTGACATCGGCAAGTGCGCCTTCGCTACGACCCTGAACTTGGTCTCCAACTCCATATTCTCGCAAGATGTGGTGGAGCTGGGGTCGGAGTCGGCCGGAGAGTTTAAGAGCTTGGTGTGGGACATCCTAGAAGCGGCTGGGACTCCCAACCTCGCCGACTACTTCCCGGCGCTGAGAGTGGTCGATCCGCAGGGCGTACGACGCAGGATAACTGTCAGCTTTCAGCGACTCCATGCCTTCTTTGATGAGATGATCGACAGGCGGTTGGAGTCCTATGCTGCGAAAGGGCAGAAGAAGGACCAAGATTTCCTCGATGCCCTTCTTCAGCATGTGACACATTCAGCTGGAAAGCTCACTGTAAATGATTTCAAGCCGTTGTTGGTGGTATGGTTTCTCCATTCTTCCGCCATTTTAATTCCATCGACCTTCATCCCTCTCACTCTCTATATTTATTCTCTTTCAATTCTTTCAATAATCAATCCTACTTCAGCCATTAGATCCAATTTCCTCGTTGGTTTAACTAAAACATCATCATCATTCATCCGGCCAATAACATGTAAAACTGTCTTTTTATGCTGGTAACTCATCTTTCTAAAATGTTAAGTTGGAGCGAGTATACAACGAATTAGCTTAAACCGCAAAGTAAACCACAGACGATGGTCTTGTTGTCACTAAGCTCCCCATGTATACAACAAATTGTGTTGAGTAATTTTCAAAACACTATTGGATTTGGAAACGGATCAACAGAACATGCATGTTTCTGTATTGCGTTTTACATTATTTCGTGAATTAGAAAATAAGATCAGTTTTTTTTTTTTCATTGATGTCGATGAAGGGCCCCATAATTTATTGCCACGGAATGGGTGGAGATCTAGAAGCTGTGGGACGGTTCCTGTCATTATAGGCCATGAAGTCATGACCGGCTCCTTGGGAGCTACTTTAGTTTAATCGGTAAATCATGAGTAACCGGCAACGATATAGGTCCAATTCGTCAATTTTCCTGAACCGCGGGTGTAATGGTTAGTGTTTGTGCAATGAAAAGAAAAATGTTATGTTCAATAAGAATATTGGTAGGCTTTGGCCTCAGATTTATTTGGTTGAAAAGGTTCAGAATTTCGTGCTGGTCTAGTTCCAACAATTGTAAAAGAATCCGCCGATCGGCTAAAAGCCTGCCAAGGTGCAACGCGTTTATGCTCGAGTTTCGAAAAACTCGGGTCTGACTTGGGATCGATCGAATCCGGTCGAAATCGCCATTTGAAGAAACGAGAAAAGGAAGAGAGACGAAGGATAAGAAGAGACAAAAATGAAGAACCGACGTCTCTTTTAGATTCCTATTTTATCGGCTCTTTCCGTCCCTTCCTCTCCCTTTTTTCAAGAAAAGGAAAACTTAATTCTTTAATGGGTAAACGTAAACTTGTCTTTTCCCCCTCCCTCTGGAAAAAGAATGCTTTAATTCATTTAATGATGTGTCAGTAACAAGTTGTCTTTTACAACCGACAAAAGTCTTTAAAATTTTACTTTTACTAAATTTGTAAAAGATTTATCAAAATTTTCTTTTTTTTTTTAAACTGCCAAAATGAAGGACCTAACTCGAACGAGTCACGGAGCCATCGATCCGAGCTGATTCACTGGTTTTTGCCGGTTTTGCTATGTTTTTATGCGCCAATTTTAGTAAATTATGGGGCATCCATCAGAGCTGATTCATTTCTAGTAAATGTTTAAAAGACTCTCCAAAATTTTCTTCCTTTGAAAACCGCCAAAATCAAATAAAAGACTTAACTCAGACGAGTCAATAAGTGACTCGACTGGCTACCGATCGGAGCCCCGATTTACGGGTTTATCAACTACGGTTTCAACACGCTGCCCATCTTTTCATTTGTTAGGTACCCATCTTTTTCATTTCATTTGCTGGGTAGATTCAAAGGTGTTGAGTCTAGAGGTGCAAATTCATGTGTCAGCTTGAATTGGACGCTCAAACTAAGCTACAACTCAAATCTGAAAATGATATCGTTGGATTTACGTTTGCATTCAAATCCAAAAAAGTATTTATGATCAACTGCAACCGAAGTTAGGCCTGAAGATGCTGTGTTTATTACGGCAAAAAAAAAAAAAAATCACTGTCATGGATTTTTGCGGATACGCAGGACATGTTTGTAGCGGGGAGCGACACGAGCTCAGTCACAGTGGAGTGGGCGATGGCCGAATTGATGAAGCACCCAGAAACAATGGCCGTGGCTCGATCAGAAATATTAGACGCTATCACGTGCAAGGGCCGCAGCGTGGAAGAGTCGGATATTCCGAACCTCCCTTACCTGCAAGCGGTGGTGAAAGAGACGCTGAGATTGCACCCACCGGTTCCTCTGCTCATACCACACAGAGCGGATGAAGAAGTGGAGGTGGGCGGCTTTACCATACCCAAACACGCGCAGGTGCTGGTTAATGAGTGGGGCATCTGCAGAGATTCTGGGTCGTGGGACGACCCCAATGCGTTTCTTCCAGACAGATTTCTGGCTTCGGACATCAATTTCAAGGGTCAACATTTCCAGTTCATTCCTTTTGGAGCCGGAAGGAGGATTTGCCCGGGCCTGCCGTTGGCCTTCCGGATGATTCACCTCGTGCTGGCTTCTCTCCTCTACCACTTTTCTTGGAGGCTTCCTGATGGTATAGAACCGGACCAACTGGACATGGATGACAAGTTCGGGATTACCTTGCAGAAGGCAATACCTCTAACGCTCATTCCCTCCTGGTAGTTGCAGGCCTTCGTGTCTTGCTTTGGTCTCAGCGGTCGTTTAATAAATCTCCAATGAGACCGCAGAGACAGGAAGCCATGTTCACCACACCATTGAACCACTGTCGTGTCTATCTTGTCAATGGTGTTTTATGTCCTAGACTCCTAGTTGTAGTTGTAGGAACACAACACTATGTCTTTTGTTTTCTTTTGCATCTATTTGCTCTCTCTCTTGTCCATTTCCTCTGGTGTTTGCTTTCTATTTTGTCAGTTCCGTCTATTGTTTGTGTCTTGTGATATCTATTTTGTCTCTCTTATTCATTATGTTCAGTGTTTGTTTCCATTTTAACTAACTATTACCTATAATAGCCTAGTACCACAAGTATATATATATATAGTGAATGTGCGCGCGCGTGTGTGTGTCTGTATAATCATCAAACATACAACAAAATTCATGATTCATCAAGTTAGCTTCACCTCCACCTGCTATACTGATAAGTTTCAGGATTTAGAATTGATGTGCATCCCTCCCAAAGGTCATGAGAAACATATGGCAAGACCTCCATCTTAGGTTAATTACATCTCTTCATGTATGCTTACTGACACAACTAGTTGAACCTCCATTAGAATTAGGTCATCTGAACGACTTGTCTGATCTTCCGTAAGAATAACTATACCCACCTGACTGAGCTAAATTAAACCTAAATCCTCAAAAAGAGTACATATAACCTAACGGCTGCTCATATATAGCAACTCATGTGAGGCCATTGTCTGATGTGAACATCCTCTGGTCAATTTCTTACGTCTGACATAAATACATTCTCTATTCAAGACCTCAACGCAGGATATATTAAACTTCACATTGGTTCCTGTAGAACGGAATTGCTTTCTTACAGAATCAGTCAAGTTAGTAGTCCGGATATCAGAGCTTCTAACAATGAACAGCTTGATGCTTGTTTTTTCTGTTTGTGATCGTCATGGTCTAATCTGATTGTCATGTCCACTACAGCTTGACGATACTTTTCATCTTTTTTCTGTTTGTGATTGTCAATGTGTAATTTGATACTCTGCTGTTAACTCCAGCATTGCCCCTAAAAAAATGTAAAGCCAACCACTGGATGCATTCGATTGCGAATATTATGTTCTAGAAAATTTCAGTAGACCAATTGCATCGAGGAGAACAAATGGTGAAGCAATGTCTTTCTTAATTCAATTGAGACAGACACGAAATCTTGTGAAAGAGATCAAGGATTTCGAATTACAAAAATTTCGCTTTGAGAAATCGAATTCCTACTCCATTTTCCACCGAGAATATCTGATTTGTTGTGGGTGTTAATGCTCACACTTCACCTTCAAGAAAAGCTTTTCCTGTTCTTTGAAGTAAAGGGTCTGACATTTGTTAATCATGCAACCCCAATCAGCTTTGGGTTTCTGCCCTCGGCCTCCTCTCTTCGTTAGTGTCACTTGCAAACAGTCACTGGTTCGCTAGTGTTGCTGTCAAGTGGAGAGCTTTCCTTCGCTGCCTCACATGATGAAGAAAAATGATTTGTTGACCCACACAGAAAGAACATAAGCGACTTCCACTTTGTATTCTGTAGTCTATTTTGTATTATATATATATATATATATATATATATATATATATATATATATATATATATATATATATATATATATATATATATATATATATATATATATATGTGTGTGTGTGTGTGTGTGTGTGTGTGTGTGTAGAGAGAGAGAGAGAGAGAGTGAAATCAGTTGAATGCCAGATGTTGCCGGATGACTAAACATTTAAATCCAAAGCAAAAAAAACACAGTAAAACAGTTATGCTATGAACTGTTATTAATGCTTACGTTGCAAGGTGTTTTAATTAACGGTTTCAAAAAAAATTTTCATCCAGCTCATTCAGCAACTATATATATATATATGTGTGTGTGTGTGTGTGTTGATTCAGTTTTCACCATCTGGTTATTTTTCAAAAAACTCTAGTCACAGATAAATGTAGAATAGCAAAGGGATAAAATTAAAATAATAGAAGATGCTTACATGAAATTTGATAAGTTGGGGCAGCTACGCCATTCATTTTAAAACCCTTAAGTTCCCATCTGCCCATCATATTCTCATGATTTGCTATTTTTCGGCATATACTTTCGAAGATTGTACGTTTTAGTTTATGATTGTATTTATGAATAAATGACCAGAAAAAGAGCGAAACAACCAGACGACCTTGAGACGATTGACCGGTAAAAACAACAAATGCAAAGGTCTTACACATGATCTTTCAAGCATGCGGAATAGAACTCGATAACAGTCTTATATGGGAGGGTTAGAGAAATCTCGGAAATTTATTTCTTGACATATCATTGGTTGTAGTAGCTTGTAGCCCGCTAGAACTCTCATAAAATTCAACCTATACATCAACTTTTTCATGAATTTCTGCAATTATATAGTTGTGAATATTTTGCATGCATAAAAATGGATTTACGAAAAGCGAATGGAAAACAATGTAAAACATCCAAAAGCCCCAATCAAAGCATGAAGACAGAATCATAGATTTTGGTATATTTGGTCATCCAATGTCTGATAGTTTAAGTCTGCCCTCAAGTGTCGCACCAGATATGGATGCAGAGTGTTTAAAAATGCAAATAAAAAGAAAATCAAGAAATTAGATGTCCAAGTCACATTATATGAACCGAGAAAACTGCAACTATTAAGCTTAAAACCTTTGTAAAGTTTAATCTACACATAAGATTTTCATAATCTTTTGAAGATATAGTTGGAAATATTGAATCCTTCCAATAGTTGAATTTGAAGACAAAACATTCAAAAATTGGATGAAACAACCAGACAACCCCAGATGGCAATATCCTAGTAAAGATATGATTTCTGAAACTTACAAGCTAGAAATTTAAAGTTTGTCTTTAAAAGGGAAGCATCAGAATCTTTTGCTTCAATGTTTTGCAGACTGGAACAATATTCAAGGAGTCGGCACAAGAATAGTTGCCATGAAACGTACTGCATACAGATAAAGTTGTACATCTTAAATTTAATGCATCCACTGATACCAAATGCATGGATGAATCTTCATATACTTAGTTTGCTCTCAACCACCATATCCATGGGAGAGTATCCCGTACATAAATGTTTATATAACCACTACAAAAAACCACTTTTCCCATGGATAATACAGTACTGTTCGAGAGGCCCATTCACTTGGTTAGAAAAATTGGACGACTTAAGATCTTCAAGGAGGCCACGAGTCAAGAGATTCAGTTCTCAAGGAAATGGCTGACTCCGCATTGCCTGTCGCTAGAGAGATGAGAGAGGGAGAGAGGTTACTATAGCCTACTCTTACTTTAGACGTGATTTCTTTAATAAAAAGTTAATGTTGGAACTACAATGAAGTAGATGGTGAACCAGGAGATCATTCCAAAGGTTCTTAATTAGTGCCTTAAAACAAGACGAACCACCACTGATGAAAACTTTGATGATCATAATCATTTATTATTTTACATTAGAACTTTTGCCCTCTGAACATAAATCAAACGGAGGACATGCACACACACATATCCCCTGGACCTCATATATATATATATATATATATATATATATATATATATATATATATATATATATATATATATATATATATATATATATATATATATATATATATATATATATATATATATATATATATATATATATATGAGGTCCAGGGGAAGATCATTCAGATGGGTCCCCAACCTTTATTGCCAAAAACTATTTTACAAGACCAATTTATGATGTATAAAAAGAAAAACCCATGAGACTTTAAGTCTCCTAGGCAAAACCGATGTAGGCACAGCACCTATCATCTGGAAACAAACCAAAAACAAAACCTGGTAAAGGAACCACAAAACTTGGTACAAATTGCTGTTCATCGATAGATTACAAGCTTTTAGCATTGGCTCTTTGTACAGAATCCTGATTTTATGGCAGGGCTCACTAGAGAGGATCCCCGGCGTATTGGTAAAATGCCTCTATATGATAAACTAGAACCTGAATTCTAACACATATGACACGAAGAGAACTGGGATATCACTCTTCTTATCAAGCATTCAATAAGAAGGAAACCCAAAAGTCCACGTTACTGGACTTATTGGTGCAGTGAAATTTCAGAAAGGACTGTGAAAGAAGAAGAAATAAACATGACGACATATACAACCCTACCATTTTTTATGCAGTCAATAAAGCAAAAATGAAGAGGCATACATTCCACCTGTTAAATTGGATAAAAGAAAGCATCAAACGTTTTTCAACATCTTCGAAAAATATGCAAATATGAAGATTCCCGAAGCATCCAGGAGTTTTAACACATTTCCATTCTCGCCAAAGCCAACAGTGAATGAGAATTTCCTACATGCACATAAGCGAACACCCTTTATTACTACAGTACCTTTGTTTCTTCGGAGTCATCCGATAAAATTGGAACGATACTTCAGTACCTTCGGATGAAATGAAAACATTTTTCAGAGCAAAGCAAAGGAACAGCGATGCTCAGAAGCCATGTTTTATCATTTTTGAAAAATATGAAAATATGAAGATTCCCGAAGCATACAAGAGTTTTTAACATTTCCATTCTCGCCAAAACCAATAGTGAATGACAATTTCCTACATGCACATAAGCAAACTCCCCTTCCTACTTCAGTACCTTTGTCTTTTCGGAGACGTCCGATAAAATTGGAACGATACTCCAGTACCTTCGGATGAAGTTAAAACATTTTTTCAGAGCAAAGCAAAGGGACAGCGATGCTGGGAAGCCAGGCCGCCTTCCTTTTTTAAAACAAAGTTGACCATGGAGAGAAAACGGGTACTGCATGGTTTACTTTCAAACTAGCCAGCAAGAGGATTTGCATGGATGGTCACACGGTTCAACCTAATCTCTGCAAGAGGTCGATCCAAGTGGCCGGTTTGGGTCTGCATAAAAATAACAAAAGAACAATAAGAGCAGTTGGAGAGTGTTATAATATTAAGAGAAGTGCAAGTACTATTATGCTCTAATTAAGTTTTGACCTTCTTCTGAGTGCTGATAAGCACGACTGTTATGCTTGAATATAGTAGACAGATCATATACAGTAATGTGAACTAATGGCACTCACACTCAGGGAACTGTCAAAGGATCAAACATGTATGGAAAACATTAGAACCAGATTCAGAACTGCTGAACTGAAGAAAGTTTATAAGAGATTCAAGAAAACTTCCACATGTATGTTTTTTTAATATTTTACTTGGGGAAACCACCCCAGGCTGAGAGACTTTGTCGCTAGCCTAGGGCATAAAACCCCAAAAGACCATTCCTCTGCATTCTGGTCCTCCCACATATCAGCTTTCATAAGGAACAGCCACCACTGAGATTTTACCGGCCACTGACCAACCAGTTGCACCACCCCACTGGGCTTTAACATGGACGCTTGTTTTGCTCATAATCAGTATTGGAGTTTGGATCAAGGCCCAAATTATGTATAACCTTAACCAATAGATTGGAAAACTTTCTCTATTACACCAAACAGAAAAATGCAGATCTGTTTGGATTTCAGATTGAGTTCTGATCTATCAACATCTCAAACTCAAATGAAGGGGCAAAAAACCATCAACTTCCACTATAAAGGTCTTGATACAGATTTCCAGTTACCTTTTCCATGAGATCAAGAACCTCAAACCCATGAATCACTCGACCAAAGATTGTGTACAAGCCATTTAAGTGGGGCTGCTTTGCATAAGCGATAAAAAACTGACTGCCATTGGTATTGGGCCCACTATTAGCCATTGACAGTATCCCCCTTGCATTATGCTAGAAAACCAACAAGAGAGTCAGGATTAGTCTCAGCAGCTAGTTGCTTCATGTTCATATAACAACAGATATGCATGCTCTTACTATCCTGTACAAGTAAGAAAAATTATGATAAGATCCTCAAGGCAGAGACAGATGATCAGGTTATGTGGGCAAACCCCAATCAAGAAATAGCAGATGGGACTAAGATTAACTTTGTGCAGTTTCTACTCAATGATTCTAAAATTCTAGAACTGGCCAACGAATGGCTGTCAGTAAGATGAAACATCAATTAAGAAGCAGATATTTACCTTAAGTGATTCTCGTATTTCATCATTGAACTTTTTTCCCCAAATGCTGGTTCCTCCCTTTCCAGTTCCTGTAGGGTCCCCACCTTGAATCATAAACCCCTTGATGTTACGATGGAATATTGTCCCGTCATAATAACCACTGGCGCAAAGTGCTAGGAAGTTCTGCTTTGAATTACGAGAACACGAAACTGTCAATGTGAATGGCAGCTTAATATAAAAGACATAGGATAAGGAGTTCCCCAACTCTCTATGTCCAGAATCCACAGAAAGAACTACAAGGTTTAAAGAGCTAATTTCCTGGTTTATACCCATTTTGTACCTGATACTTCATTCAGTTGCCAATCTTCCTAGGTGTCAAATAAAGAGCTGGCAATGCATTGACCTCACTCAAACAAACTACAGGAAGTATTTAAGTTTAGCAAAGTTCATATTTGCCACTAAAACACATGATTGCTTTTTAAACACAAGGTGAGTATAGTGAACTAGTTTTGAGGGATTCATTACGCTGCTGGGTTAAGCACTAAAGCACAAGACTAGAGAATCAGTGCATTCTTTACTGCAGGCAGCAGCATCCTCATTGTGGCAACATAACCAAGGTACTTTGCAAGAGCCTAAGTCTAAATGGTGGGCAGGTGGAGGATGTCTTAACAATTAAAAAATTGCATCAAAAGGAACTAGTTCTAAACTGCTCCGCTTCTTGCTTTACATAACAGCTTGCTTATATGCTTTTATATTCACAGATGCTAAATAGTTGTTAATGGTGACAAATAAACCAAGATTTTAGTGTTTGAGTTAGCAGAATGTCTGCATCAGCCAAGCATTATAATAGGACTCAGAGAAGGCATGATGAAATCCCTTTGTTAGCTTGCTTTCTTATCCCATGATTGGCAACATGAATCTCATTTTCAAGGCTACAGGTAGTAGAGCTGTTCCATCGGACACATAAAAATGCAATAAGCCAGGACACCATACCCTTTTTTCAGTTATAAATACAGAAATAAAGTTAATAAACTAAATTTTGAAGGAACAATAGATTAAAAGATGAGAGCATCATAAATCAGAAAGCAGATTCTTATGCATAGTCAGATACTGGAAGACCAGGGAAAGACAAAAGCACACACCTCGGCTGTTTTAGGAACCTCATCACAGAAGATTTCACACTTAATATCTCCTAAATTTGTGTGCAAGGTGACTGCCTGCAGTAGATCAGATATAGCCTATAAATATAAATTCAAAAAAGAAAAAAACATGCACCTGTGCACATGTATAGACACTTTTAGGCACCGAACCAACACAACTGATAGTGCTATACAATTTAAACTACCATCATCCACATAATTTATGATCTTAGACCACATAATTAGTGTGCAAGAAACGATAAAATTTTTGGTGAAGTAAAATTGTAAATTACTGATGTAAAACATGTTAGGTTGCAAACCTAAAATTTGGGGGTAAGATCCAAAACAGAAGTATACAACCGTCTGATGGAATTTATGGAAATAATAATTATACAGCTTTATACTTTTCTCAGCACCATGATCTCATAATCTCCATGATGCAAATGTTCCCCATACATTTGACATTTTTTCCTCACATTCACATATATGGAAATTATGGTACTAATAAACGTATGTCATTATTCAATAAAAAAACTCTGCAACCCCAACCTACCATATTTTTCTCTAGTGCATATTATACTCTGTAGATGTGATCTGGATGGTCCGTTAGTCAGGAAAGGTTTCTTGGTGATATGACTATTACATATAAGCATGATTTAAATGGCTTAAAGTTTACTGTTGCAAAAACTGATGACTAACAAAATTATGTTATTACGTTATCCAGGTTTTCGTCCTCCGCAAATATACTGAAATACACGGTTTTGTGTGTGTGTGTGTGTGAGAGAGAGGGAGAGAGAGGCCCTTAACCATCTGAAAGGGACAAAATTATTCTTCTGAGACTGTCAGGGACTCAGGCTTCGTTTTCTTGCCAGTACGGCTCGTGAAGACCAGATTTTCTTGCTTGACAAATGCACCTTCGAGTTGCCTGGAATGAATTAGAGTAACTTAAAAGTTAAAACATGCTACAGAATTATGAATTCGATTGGCACATAAAAATGTTTGTAACGAGATCAAGAACAACAAACAGGTGAGAGTCGAACAACTATGGAACAAATGCCTGACCCTGTGTGTGACTGAAAATGTTGAAACATGAAAACATGGATCGTTGACTTATATTTAATTGGTTTCCAGACTCCCAGTATTGTACTATTGAAAAAAGAAAACCCAGGACATCATGACGTCAGTGTTCACACTTAAAAATCACATGTCAATTTCAAATAACTTCGTTCCTAGAAATTAGCAGTGCCATAGTAACACAAAAAACTTAGACGTCGACAACACTCCATGCCCCACTATGCAGAAATTACCACTACAATAACAAATATTACCACCACAATAACAAACATGCTATCATGTAAATGGTTGTAAATAGTTTTAGTAACCAGAAAAATACAAAGATTCCAGCAAAACCAATTCATCTATATCCCGCCCTTTTTTCATGCGACCTCCCAACCCGAACATTCATGCCATGAGACGCTAACGAAATATGAACAGAACATACCGAAATCTCTTTGTTTGCAAGGACGCGGAAAAAAATTAGATGTCAAATATATCGAAATTTTTATTCGAAAATCAAACTTAATATCGTCAGCTGCCTTTGTCTTGCAGGATAGGTTTAGCAAAATTGACGACATTTTAACAGTTACATAACCCAGATACCGAAAAAGAAGTTACTTCCTCCAAAAACTTTATTAGTAGATTCACAATTTTCAGCAAACAGAATTCAAAAGAGAAAGATGAGAAAACAGCACTTTGTCCCGCCAATCAACTACAGGAATGAATCGTGATGCCTATTCCAGTCACGATTGGAACAAGATTGCCCTAGTGTTTCAATTGCAATGTTATTTTAGCTTCCCCCGGGTAAACTCAATCAAGTGTTTCATGAAGGCCTGGCCACGTAATCAATCAAATACACACTCATCCCCAAGGTCGAAAGCCTAGAACAGGAAAACGAGAAAAGAAGAACCGTGGCAGACTTTCCAGTGAAGACCAACCACCGTGAGCGGAGGGACGGATGCCCTTTCCACCATGGAGAGAGAGAGAGAGAGATTACCAAGTGGTAGAAACGGATGCGACAGTGACTCTGTGAGATTGAGGAGGTAGGGTTCCCTTCCTTTCCCGCGAAAAACATTCCAGAGAGGTCGAAGGCGGTGCTAATGCTTCTTTCTCTCGTGAAAATTACGGTTAGCGGGCAAATGAGTTCCCGGGCCCTCCCTCACTGAATCAGGATTCCCTTTTCAATCGCCAACTGAGCGGAAACGTGCGGCTTTCTTGCAAAAACAAGAAACGTTGATGGGAAAGTGGCAGAGGCAAACGGGGCCTAAAGGAGGTATTTCCGAAATGCCCGGGAGGCGGGAAGGAAAGAAAGGAAGAAATTGGGGAAGGGAACGCCAACCAATAGGAAAATTTTTCCCACACTCCTGGTTGTGCTAAGAAAGCTATAGATACATATGCGCAACGAACCGTAAAATAATGTTATGGAACTTGGTTTTCCGATGACATATAATCTGAAAATTTATCGGGACTGGACTTTTGGGTTTCCGATCTCCATGATCTGGTAACTTTAGGTGAAGAGAGTGATTGTTGAATGGGGGTGTGTTCAACCCAAATCGGGCTTGACTCAAAGTCGCTTGGTTAAGCTCGACTTGAGCAAGCTTAAATCAAAATTCAGGTTTGTAAACGCTATCAAGTTACACTAACTCCACTTGATTAAACTCTAACTTTAATAGCTAGGCTCATACACCAACAAGTCAAGGCAACATCTTTTAATTATGTTAGCTTGTTCACGAGCTACAGCCGCAGTGGGCAGACTCCACCATCTTTCTCGCCATTAATATGGAAAGCCCTGGTGGCTCACATTGGCATATGGCTTGCAGTCTCTGGATGCGTTTCTGCCAGTAGTAGTAGTAGGTAAGAAGCGATGGCAGCACCATATTGACCTTAAATGCGTTGGAAACGACAGAAAAACTGCTGCACCCAAGCTTCTACTATTTAATGAACTTGTGTAACTTTTCTTTTTTCTTCCACAGCTTTCTTGCGATTACTGTTTGTCCCCAAGACTGCCCCCTCTCTCAATTTACTAGTATGATACTGAAAGCTCTCATCCCTACGAGGCGCCGCACGGGTTGAAGCTGCCAACCAACATTTTCAAGGAATAACCATAGACGAAATCAAGGGGGGGGGGAAAGACATAAGCAGAAGAGAAATTCAAGGAAAAAGTGAAATGCATGTGTTAGTGATGAACTTACAGTAACATACAAATAAAAAGGCAACCTTGTCAAGTACAACTGCAGCGTCAATCGATCTCTGGTAGCATATGCCTCCAGGATGTTATGAGGTGACCGCGCTTCAGGACCGCCCCCACAGTGAACTCATTTGCCTTACCTTTCAAAATCGATTTCCATCTACCTGCACCTCAAAGTTGCTGCTTAATTGAATGGCATACACCAAGAATAGATCCGCCACTGATACATTTATTCCATGCCCTTCTTCTGCTGCATGCTACAAGGAAGAGATGTGCGGTGGTTGGGGGTCATCTTGTCAACGGCAGGATACGGACATGGAACCTTACCTTTTAAGTATGGGCTTTTAATCGTTCATAGCATAAACCCACATATGTGCATGCCTCTTCTCCCATTATTTTCCGCTCGCTCTCATGTGATTTTTCAGATCTGAGCTGTCCTTAGGGGACATAATAAATATGCATCAAAAGGACTTTAGGTCATTTCAGCCATTCTTGAAAAAGAAATGGATTATTTTGGAGATTTTATATTTTTTTAATTATCATTAATTTCTCTCCAAATAAAAAGGGCATATTAGTCATTTTACACCCAATGCACAAAAAAAAAAATCGTGACCGCTCCTTAAATCAAGCCACATATTAACATAACACCAGGGGCGGAGCCAAAAATAAATTTTGGACTGAAAAAAACACCAACTATAAGGAGCATCAGTATATATAAACGAGCAACTCTTTTAAAGCATCAATCTAAAATAAAAAGAGTGAAAATGATTCCGGGGTTGGTGTGGGCAAACGCCCACACCTGCTTATATGCGGCTCAGCCACTGAACCATAGCTGGTGTCTAGATGACTCCAAGAATTGTAAGCTCAATAGACTGATCAGCTTGAGATGTACGAATCGCGGGTCTTCTTCTGGCGAGCTGAGATCAGCTCTTAATCATAACAAGTGAGTCAGGAAAGCCAGGCAGAGTAAATTTTGGCACGTTTAATTAGTCAAAAGATGGTACCTGTGAAACTGAAAATGGGATTTGGATTCTACACCTGCAAATTAAGCACCACAAATGCTGCAAGCACTCTGGTTAAATTAAACTTCTAAATATGTTGTTCTAATTCATACAGCGCTTCAATTGTACACAAAGTATGTGTAACTTGTGTTTCTTATCACGTATACTGCACAGAAACAGAGCTATTCTATGGCAAAGAGCAGGAAGAATGGAAACCAGAGTAGGAGAGCATAAACATTTCATTTCTCAACACTTATTTATAGTCATGCCTAAAAACAAGAGACAACATTCTTGAACAACCTAGAATGTTCTCTGTAACAAAATTGTCCTTCACCTCTTTCACGTTGAAACATTTTTCTGCTGAGCATAACAGCCCTGATTGAAGCTTATAACAGAAATATTCTTGTGGACCACCACCAAATGAAACGCCTACATCAACCTTTCACGTATACTTATGAACAAGTCAAACAACTGTTGTTGGCGAGATTGGCACGCGAAGATTGCTTCATCTTCTCAAAAGATGGATTGGCTTGCGTAGATTGCTTCATCTTCTCAAAAGATCGACTTCTTTGCGGAGCCAAATACACCACGGCATCTGAAGTGCAAGTGGAAGCCATCAACAGATCGCCTCATTCATTTAGCTTGCCGTGAAATGGGGACATGTGGGTGATCTGAATAAATGGTCCAGGTCATAATATAATAGCAGCCTGCCAACTTTCACAGAGAAAGAAACTGATAGCGGCCGGCCTCCCTTGTCCGTTATCACTTGAGAAAAACGCAAGCGAGCATTTATAAGTTGTGACATCAAGGCGTTGCCACGGAATGCTTTTCTAGTAGTTGGGACATTTAGGAGATGCGACTCAATTTATTTCTAAATGAACGATTTGATTACGTCTACATCACTTTGCTTTTTATTTTATACTTAATTAGTACAGAAAAATAAGTCTGGTTGGTTAAACAATTGAGATTCGATTTTCCAATTACACTCTCTCTCTCTCTCTCTCTCACGCACAAACATCTAGATGCGGCAAGTTGGACGCAGTAATGACCATCTGTCTTTCAGCTGTATAATGTGCTGTTATAGGCAGTCCTTTTCCCCCACTCTTGCATCAGAGATTGGTGAGCATGGGTCGTCTTTTCCGAGCAGGAAAAGTGGGTGATACATCGACCCTCCATAGTAAAAGATCCGATAGTAAAGCGGTTCTTTCAACTCTCAGAGTAGGAAGGAGATGATGATCGATCATGGTTGTGTCACATAAGGTCTTGGGACTGCTAGCTTTTTCTTACAACATGTTTGAAGGAAAAAGAGAAGACAAACTAGTTATTAGCAGCAGCGCAAATGAGTTAGGTGGGGCATAAGTGTTTTGAAGGAGCAGACGTTGCCGTGCTTTAAGTGGCATCTTTATTGGGGATACTGTACACGACCATATATTTGCCGCGAAGCAAGTTGTATACGCTACCGATGTGCGCTAATCAATTTAATCATGACAAAAAATGTTCTTGGTTAATAAACAATTGTAAGAAAAAAAAAAACCCAAAAAAAGTAAGATTTTGAAATTTGATGAATCTCAAACCGAATGAGTTGTGCCAGTTCGTTTATGCATGACGTTACGACCAATACACTTCTTTGAGTGACAAAAAAGTATCCTATTTTTTTTGTTCTACTCATGTCGTTATCTCAAACCCCTGTCATTATCTTATGCTCATGTTGTTATTTCATACACATTATATGATACATTTAATCTTATTTCATACCTATTACTTTATACTTTCGTCATTATCTCATACATATATCATTATGTCATTGCTCAATTGTTATCTCCTATCACCTTTGTCATTATGTCAAATGAAATGGGTATGAGTTAATGATAGGTGCAAGAGATAATGACTGAGGTATGAAAATGATAAGGGTGATGCTATGGGCATGAGATAATGACATGAATATCAAACGATAGCAGTAGTATAAGATAATGATAGTTGTATAAAACAACAACATGATTAAAAATGTTCGTTGTTGTGTACATGCAATGTTAGGGAATAAGGGTATTAAAAAATTAATATGGTCCACCATCTATATGCTTACAAAACTGCTTGTTATATGCTTACAAAACTCCTTGCAGCATTCACGCATCAGGCCTAGGCTGGTAACGCTTAGATGTGGACGATCGATGGGTTTCTGCTGACTGCTTCGTATGGCAGAGAAAATAAAAATAAAATAACGAGAAACCATCCTCTCCTTTCGGAGACACGGCACGCAAAAGAAAGGATGGGATCGGAAATTGAAGAAACTGTCGATGGAGCTGCAACTCTTCCAGGTTGCATGAATCGAAGCGGCGGGTGGATTTTTATTCAAAGCTAGAGGTGATCCTCTTGAGAAGACAGTCACCAACCAAAACACGTCACTGCTTGCGTGGAGTTCCCTGAAAGTCTCTCTGAATCAGACGCAGACACGTCTTACATGTAGGTTGCCATTTCCGTCCATCAAAGCCGAATTGTAAGACCTCTATTGGATAGAGCGAACTCTTTACTCTCCCTGAAGAGTGAAGAAAGTTTTCTGCTTTGTAAGATTCTATTTGCTTTGCTTTTAACGGGACCAACTGAAAGCTCCCATGTGTCCACTCAAATCAATTTGTCAACGTTTTTTCGATCATTTCCATATGGTCAATTTTGCTACTTTTTCTTTTTCAGTTTATTCTTCCCAACTTCTTTAATCTTTTGATTGTCATATGTATGGTCATCTAAATGCCTTTGCTTTCCCATTTTCTCTTTTATGGCGTGATGACATCCTGTTACAGACCGGAAGACATCCTGTTACAGACGGGCCCTTAATGCATCGCAAAGTCTTTTTAAGTGAGCGTCGCAAATACCCAATCATTGATGTCAACGAATCAGATTCTTCTCGACGGGCTTAAAGTCTAGACTCTTGCGTGTCGATTCCTCGTTATCAGTTCAAGGAAAACAAAACATGTACATATTTATTATGTTTGTATTTATATTTGTTAGCGGGCACACCCATGTCTAATGTTGCGTGCACCTTCTGCGGCCACCTCCGATTTGGTCTTCGCGATGAGGACGGTTGGCTCGGCTCATTCAATTCCATTTACTCCCCTACCGCACCCGTTTCACCTTGTCTGTCGAAGCAGAACCCTTCATCATGGCTAGGGGTGAACACCAACCCGAGTTTAGTAAGCTCAAACTCAGCTGACTAATAAAACCTCGGGCTCGCTCGACGACGTCACTTGGGCAAAGCCCTCGCCCAAGCGAGGGTTCCATAAAACATCGCTTAGGCAAAACGAGAGACAGTGTGAGATTAGAGAGGGAGAGTAGAGGAAGAGGCTTGGGCAAAACGCGAGGGAGAGAGAGGGATTAAAGAACATCTCCTGACGATCATCAGGTTGGTTGGTGAGAGGGAGCTGGAGCAGCCACGCTTGTTCCACCCTTAATGCCTCCTTCCCCTCTCAATACAATACATCTCCTGACGCTTGATCCGTCGCCATCGGGTAGAACACATGCTTACGCCTCATCCTGTTTCTGTGGCAAAGAGGTGACCTCTCTCTCTAACTAATTGCGGAAGAACATTGATTGAAAACCCATTATACAAAAAATGGCGGGCTTCTGCACTTCACTGGCATCACTAAAATAAATAAGCTAGTTGCCATCTGTACCTTCATATTAAAGAGGGCGAAGTCTCACCTGTCACTCTCTACCAGTCACCTTCCCCCTCCTCCTTAACAACGGCACTACTCATCTCAGGCACATTACATATATGCATGGCTTCGGCCTCTTAACCGCCATCAGCCAGCTGCGCAGTTCCAGAGAAGTAAAGGGCGCCCTTCCTCTCCCTCGAGCTTCATCATGGGGATGCCCGCACCTTCCCCCCTCAGTCCTCTCTCGTCCGAAGACCGTGAGACCCATTTTCCCCACAGCCTCTACGCACACCTCTTCCGCTCCTTGTTCAAGACTGTGAGTAGGAACCTCCTCCTGTTTACCGTCTCCCTCGAGGTATCCACCTTTGCGTGGTGGGGTTGCAGCCCCACCACCTACGCGGTTCCTCTCTTTTTCTTGCTACTGTGTGCCGCCATGGCTCAGTATTGGCTCACCCGCCCTCGCCCCGTGTATTTGGTGGACTTCTCCTGTCTCAAGCCACCTTCCCATCTGAGGGTACCGTTCAGCACCTTCAGGGAGCACGCTTCCCTGGTGGGGTTCCTCAACCAGGAGAGCATCGACTTCATGATGAAGGTCATACGTAGCTCCGGCCAGGGCGAGATGACCTACCTCCCCTCTCCCCTGCACTTCCTCCCTCCCAGGACCAACCACAGCGACTGCGTTGATGAAGCCTGCATGGTCCTCTTCCCCGTCATGGATGATCTACTCGCCAAGACATGCACCTCCCCTCGGGCCATCGACTTCTTGATCGTCAACTGCAGTGGCTTCTGCCCTTCCCCCTCCCTCACATCCATCCTTGTCAACGCCTACGGCATGAGGGAGGACTTAAAGAATTACAACTTATCCGGGATGGGGTGCAGCGCCGGAATCCTGGGAGTCGACTTGGCTCGAAGGCTCCTGGACCTGCACCCCGACTCCATAGCCCTCGTGTTCAGCACGGAGATCATCTCCACCGGGTGGTACCCCGGGAAAGACCGCAGGAAACTTGTGCTTAACTGCTTGTTCAGGATGGGATGCTCCGGGTTGATGCTGAGCAACAGGAAGGATGCGAAGCGCAGGGCCAAGTATGAGTTGCTATGCACGGTGAGGACTCAGATGGCGTTCGACGACAGAGCTTACAGGTCGGCGGTGCGGGAGGAAGACGAGGACGGCATCACCGGAGTGACACTCGAGAGGGACCTGCTGCACGTGGCCCGAGAGCTGCTCGTCGCGCACCTTTCGGTGCTGGGTCGCAGGATCCTGCCCTTCAGCGAGAAGGCACTGTACGTTCTGTGGATGCTGCGCAGGAGGTACTCTGGCTCCTCGAAGGAGATCCACGTCCCGGATTTCAAATCGGCGGTACACCACTTCTGCATTCCGCCGTCGGGCAAGGGCCTGATTAAAGAGATAGGGAAGAGCCTCAAGTTGAGGCCACAGGACGTGGAGCCGGCGCTGATGACGCTGCATCGCTTCGGCAACCAGTCGGCTGCGGCACTGTGGTACGAGCTAGCGTACATCGAGGCGAAGGGGAGGGTGAAGAAGGGCGATAAGGTGTGGCAGGTGGGGATGGGGACGGGGCCAAAGGCCAACAGTGCTGTCTGGAGAAGCTTGCGGTCCATCAAGGCCGAGGGCGGGCCCTGGTCCGACTGCATCGACGCCTACCCCGTTGTTGACTGATGTATTTGTCGCCCCCCTTATATCTTTGAAGACCGTGGCTCGTAAGCAGTAGAGTTCCGGCTAGATATGTTGTTATCTTCCATAATGATGATTATGAGAAGACAAAACATTCATGGTTTTCTTTCCTTGTCCCGATGGACTGAGACTTACACTTGTTTTTGGCAAGCTGTCCACCTTCCCTTTATTGCAAGTTTTATTATTGGGCACCCTTTCAAGCGTATTGATGAGAATGTGCCCATGGTTTCATAGTTGTGATTACATTCTCAATAAATGGACTACTGAATAATCTTCTAGAAAAAAGAAAGGTTTTTCTCTTCCAAAAAGTTATTGCAACAGAAGAGAGAACTTTTACATATGCATGAAATTAAAATGGTTCGGTGACTCATCCTAACTAAATGTTTCACGCATCGTGAATTCTTCCTGCGGTCTCACTGGGTTAGATTAAGCCTGTGATGAATTTTGATTTATGAAACTAAACGGAGGCTAACCTATAACAGAGCATGACGTGAGGTTGAAAGCAGCTTTTCTCCCAAGAGCGTGAATGCATGCGCAGTGGGTACACAACAGACCAAACCCGAGCCGTTCAAAAGAAGTATGGTCGTCCAGAGTTCCCTAATTATTGAATGAATACATTGTTTTAAACAGATCCGCATTCTCGCTTGTCTATATACATATAATATAATTCATAGTGGTGAATTTCCTGCAAATCAATCCTTGAAAGTGAAAGCCGACTTTTTTAACTTGACATTGTTCCATAAAAGTCAATGTCTTGTTCGACATATTTCAAAAATTTTCTAGGTTTTCAAAATCGTCCTACGCTTTTATTTGACCAGGGCAAATCCATTCTAGTTTGGTTATCAACCATTAATCTGGCTAACACAATTAGTCTAGTCATAGAAGGAAAGCAAATCTTATCTCCAACTTGAGGATGATTTTGGATGGAGCTCAAAAGGAAGAGATTGTTGTGCAAACTGAACCATAAAAAAGAAATTACATTTTTTTTTTCATAAAACTTACTGTGCAAACGTCTTTTCATATCAGAAACCTTGATCAACAAACGGATCAAGTTTTGTAATATATAAATACGAGGAACAGTAGTACGTTACATTTTTGCTTATAAAATTTTAACTACACAAGAAAAAGTATTGTTTTTAGACCCTTTTTAGGTTGTTGAGTATGAAAATCACATCTATGCCATTAGTTTTTTTGTTCTGAAAATGCTTGTAAATACTAAAAACTTGTATGATTCAAAGGTAAAAAGTAGCCAGCTTAGGTTAAGCTCAAATCTTATGCGAAACGACAGCATATAAAGTATGAACCCGTCCAACTACTAAAGAATAAGAGGATGCATTTGAAAACTGAAAAAGGAAAAATATTGGATTTAACCTGCTAATTATAATATTAAAGACTATTATATACGGAAAGCCATTTTACTAGTGTGCGACCACTTTCCAATTATTTGTCTATTTACGACGGAAAAATAAAGCTGGGTTACAACTTACAACTCTTTTATTCGACAAACCGGACATGCTTTCCGTGAAGGCTTGTCATCAAAGCCTGCAAAAGAGAGGTCTCTTGTGGCAGCAAAAATAAACTTCTAAATACAAACACGGCTTGACTGCAAATTTGTGTTGGCACAAGTCTTTTTTACATAGTATTCGTCCTAAAACTTTCGTACCAGTGGACAAGGAAGTAGAAACTAGCCAGCTCATTAATACATATAAGTTGTCACTGAATACCCTTATCTTTCTACTCTTGAAGCCGTACAACGTGCCCTGATTGTAAAAGCATGCACATGATATGTTTCTTAGTAATCTCTTAGTCATTGGGCTGTCCGCAGAGAGACGATCTAGATCTACTGTAAAAAAAGGACCAGCCGCAAGACAAAACAACAGGTTTACGCGGTTCGATAATAGAAACCCACCTAGAGCAAGCGCATTGCACATGCACCTCAATTGGAGGCTGGAGGAAGATTTACCTATAACGCAAACGGTTTGCAACATTGGTTTCGGAAATTTCCTTTTGTCTTTTCACCGCCAGGAAAGCACATTGACTTAGAACGCAGGTTACAGATGAGTTTTATCCCTTGATATTCAATATTATCTTCGACTGAGCTTGTCTCTTCATCATATATTGTCATGTCGGCCAGATCTATATAGCATTAACTGCAATCTAAGTAATTCTGCAGCTCGGGCAAAAGAACCTATCAGGAAAAATCCGGGCTTCTCCTATAGAACTTAGCCATCGGTGTGCCTAATTTGGGTAGTCAAAACAATACCAGGCGCCTGCTGTTGGGGCACGCAACCCAATCGATACACTCGCCATCCCAGGTAAGACAAAAAAACGGCATGATTCGCAGCTGAACACCGACCGGATCATAAGAAATCGATCATGGGTGCAAAAGCTTATGGTTTGAGTAGCTAAGGTCTCTTACTAAGTGATCATTAATGGAGAGGTAGGGAGAAATTTCACTACTACTAAGGGTGTTCCAATGTTTCCCTACCTATTCATTCTAGTAATGAAAATTATAGCTAGGAACTTTAAGGGGCAAATAATGAGGAAGGGCATTCGCCTCCCCTCTTCAGTTATAGCAATATCAGATGTCCGCTGCCTAACATTTGCGAATGATCTCCTGCTGTTTGGTGTAGTTTCAGTTAAATCGCTTACTAGCATAAAGAGAATCCTCAACCAGTTAGAGGAGAGAGTAGGCTTCATAATCAATAACTCCAAATCCTCTCTGTTCACCTTTAATGTAGATGTTCTTTTAGAGAAAAGGTTGGCCAACATTGGTAGCTGACAGGTGGTTAAGTTGCCTTCCGAACATCTGGGTGTTCATCTTTTGATGAGAACCAAATGTGGAGCATTGTGCAGGACTGATTGCTAAATTTGAGAAGAAGATGGTTCATTGGAAATCCCAGCTCCCATCTTATGCAGGGCATGCATGCCTTATCAAGCTCCATGGGTAATTTCGAGATGCAATCTTTCGCTCTCCTACGTGGTGTAGTGAAGAAGCTTGAGATGTAGTGAAGAAGCTTGAGAGATGCATGGCCAATTTCCTTTGGGTTGATACCGAGACAACCATCATATCCACCAAAAGTACGGAGTTCCTTGTGCAACCCCAAAACAGAAGGAGGGATTGGTATACACTATACACCCTCTTGATGATGTTAATGACTCTCTACTAGCGAACAGACTTTACTATTCCTTTAATAACAACTCCCTCTTTGCTCATTGGTGCAGGGAGAGATATCTTAAATTCAGGATTTTGTGGAAGGTGCAAAATCATGGAGGGGCTCTTGGGCTTGAAAGAGCTTAGGGAAATACTGCAAAAAGATAAAAAGCCAGGTGAGATGGAAGATTGGTGATGAAAGACCAGTCTCTTTCTAAGCATACTGATGGCATGACAAAATTTTGGTGAAATTAATGACTTGAGAGGATTATGCTGTTATAATTGATCAGCTGAAGCTTTTAGTGGCTGAGGTAAAGGAGATGTGTGAGGCTAAACTAGCTCTGCCAAGCAAGGCATTAACACGACTGGTCATATTCAACTAGCTAGCTAGTAATGCCCACGACCTCAAGATCAAATCTCTAGGTGGATCTGAGAAGCCACAAGGTGGCTAGCACAAGAACACAAGGATACATAGACTTACTACCCAAGACGGATTAGAAAGACACAAGAAACATTTGGCATATAGATGCACTTATGTAAATGGGAGGAGGAGAGCAATTTGTATGTCCTTTCAAGTGTTCCGTAATGCAAATGATGTGGAACAAGGCCATTTCAAAGTTTGACTGAAATAAGCTCCCATGACAAAATATAGATAAAAGTTCCAACTTAATGACATTCACTTTTTAATCAGGAGCATCTACTCATGTGGTAGTTTGGCTTTTGGTTTTGGGTCAGCTGGTGCCCCCGTTTTTCTTGATCTCCTTTTGTGGCTGACGCTCAGCATTTTGTACAGATCTTAATTTTTATGCAATAATAAACCAGCAGACGTTTTATTAGCACATAAGCTGATCGATTCGCTCAAAATAAATTTGCAATCCTATCTTGGAGCTAGTCATGAAACCTGAGTACTTGCATCTCATAGACTCGGACCACTCATAATCATTACTACCTACCACTGCTTGTAATTAGGGGTGGGTAACGGGCCCGGTACCCATCGGTCGGGCACGGGTCCACGCCGGGAAAACCGGGTCTCGGGCCAGGCCCGGGCCCAATGGTGCGGCCCGACCCGATCCAACCGATTAACCATTTAAAAAATATATTTTTGTTAATTTTTTTTTAAATTTAATAAGGCAACTCCTCCTCCCCGGCCCGATGCCCACAGAGAGAGAGAGAGAGAGAGAGAGAGGGGTTAACCCAGTTGCCAGCAACAGCCATGTTTGGAGCGCCACTTTAGAAAAGTATTCACTGATTTCCACTACTGTAATGATGAGAAGGGAGATTTTTCACAAGAGGAAGACACTCAGTTCCAGTACAGCAACAATATCAGAACATAGATAGGTGTTCCCTTTTCAGATCATGGATGGGCCAAAATGGACCGAACAAGCCAGAAGGACGGAAAGCATAGCGATCTAAAAGCAAATTCTAAGAAAACGCGCTTATGTGCAGCTACCTCCTCACTGGTGGTGCCACACCCCTTCCAAGAGCAGGGCTTCCTCGGCCTGCCGCTTGAGCCTGCCAAAAAATTAAAAAAAATAAAAAATTTCATTCCTGTTCTCTATTATATGTTCTACGTGCTACGCCAGCAACATCGCATTTCTGGAGTAGGAGGTCCTAGTTCATCACATGGTAAACTACTTAAGAACATGGCACAAAGACCGGCATAGCATATCACACTAAAAGCAAGAGCAAAAACAACCCTGCTCAAAGCTGATTCAGATGATCAGAATGATTATAAATTTCCAACATTCAAGCCGCTGCATCTAAAACTATAGTTGGCATAGAATAACAAAACAAACGATTAGTTTTAGAGAAGCTACAAACTGGGAAAAAAAGAAAACGAAGATAAAATATTGCTAACCATACGAACTAGATCAAAAAAGAGCTCACAACCTCTAACACAATTCTTAAAACGCAACCAGGTGCAAAAACATGGATCATCATATATTCATAATAATAGTTCCCCCTACCAAACCCTACTTTCCGTTTGAACTACAGATATTAGAGACTTTGCATGCAACACGTTCACATTCAACCATGGGAATAAGGGAAAAGTAGCACAAAGTAGACACAAAAACTGACTCTACAACTTGATTACTTACAACCTTGAACAAGAAGATGGACCACGTCCCAAATGAAATACGACAGAACAAAACAACAATATAAGCAAGGTATCTACCGCCAATTGAATCCAGTCCCTTTCTAATAAATGTACACGGGAATACCAGTTTCAGCAAGCATGTAGTCAGGTAAACATACCCAAAGGTATTGTAGTTGTCATTGAACAAAAAAATGTACCATAAAATAAGCACATAGCACAAACAAAATTAATGAACAGCTTGCAAGATATTTGGGGACTTACTCTTGCACGCATTGCAACAGCACGGCCCCGACCAACTCCCAATGAAGAGCCCTTTCCCTGCAGTGAATTCAAATGGTAAGCAACTAAGTATGAACTAAGTAGATAGAAAACAAGCAGAGAGCATATACCCTAATTCTTGCATCCAGACGTTTGAACATTGGGGCATTCTTCAGCATATCAGGGATCACCATAAACCTGTGAAAATTCAGTCTATAAGATGCAATTACTGTTAGCAAAGTGAACAGTAACATACAAAATTTCAAAAGACCACCTGACTTTGCTACCACGAATGAAAACATGCTCCAACTGCGACACCTTTCCATCCTGCCACAAGAAAAATTAGACATTCAGCAATAGGTGTAACTTTTTTTATTAAAGAAGAATCTACTTCCACATAAAAGATTCTTCAATTATCTCCAACCGAACAAAATCAAAGGTTGATTCGCTCCTTATCAAAGTGTTCTACAGGGGAAAAGGAACGAAGCTCAAACTAATTGAAGTTGTCAGGGACCTGAAGATCATGACAGTCTTCATAGCAAACATGACAGTATTTATTATGATATGTAAAATGCACAATTCTAGTTTGCACAAAAGTGGCTCCACAAGAAGGGGCACTGAAAAGATTCAATCAACACAGCAAATTATACATAGAATTCAAAAAATCTGACCCTTCAGGGTGCCCTCTAACATCCCCCACCATTTCCCTGAAAAATGTGCAATATCATCAAAATTTCCATGAGAGGAGATGAGTGTCTCAGGACTGCTTCATGCAAACACATCCTTAGTCCTGTAAAGAAGTGGACTGCTGAATCTAGACATATTCGTTATACCTCTCAAATTTTTGTCTAACTTATCAAAGTTTGTGAATGAAAAGAAGCACAGCTTTGGAGCAATTTTGACTTCCAAATCATACTCATTCCCCACCACCCATGCATTTCATAAACAATCACAAATTGGTCCAATTCAAATAAATACTGTCAACCTACAAGTTTACATTGTTTAAGAGATCCACTCAACTAATACAAAGTCCGTTTAATCAATTAAGAAGATCTTTTTATCTACTATACGACCATATCTTGATTGGACGTACAAAGATATCTTCTTCTTCACCTTATTGGGCAGGCACATCAAGAAAGACATGTCAGAGGATACTAATTACTAAACAAAACAAGCTTGACCAGGTACTTCAAAGCAAAGATCAAACTGAAGGGCCTAAGGGCTAAGACCACAAGACAATGTCTGACTATTGCATTTCTCATCGGTAGCAAAAACATCCCTGAAGCACTAGTAAAGATCTGATGGGAGGCATTATGTCCAAAAGGTAGAACAAACATCATTCACAAGCTTTATGTTCATCAGCTCTATAATATCCAGAATTTTTCTTGAGAACACCCTTTCACCCTCAAGAAAATTAAGCTAAGGCCCTCATAGCTGATGTGAAAAAACAAATGAAGTGGAATATCGTACAATCTAAGCTCCCATAGATGTCATCAATGGCTGACCAAGCTGTCCATTGACTGGCCACCGATTAGTTGAATTTATGAATGCCCTCACTCCACAAACGCCAAATAACTGCAGACCCATTACCAATATACAAAATACCAACATAGCAAAATTAGCAAAATTAAAATCACAACCACTATTTTCTTTAGTTGAATATTAATTCATGCACTAGTCAATAGTTGACATTACTAAATTTTGTTTCATAAGAGGAACCATCTTGTATGACGTGATACAGTACAACACTCTCAAATCCATAACAAAAAAACTGTCAAACGGGTGCTTCTAAATGGCTGCCGCATCCATGTCGATGCTGGTGCTTCTACGACTCGGTCAGTCGAACCAGGTCAAAACTGTCCATTTTAAATGTGCAATAACTAAATTATCTTTAATACAAAAAATTCATATATAAATATAAATAAATAAATCTACTAAACAGTTAAATAAGTATTAACAAATGATTTATATGTATATATACACACACAACATATATATACACCCTCACTGCACCCGCACCTAAACTTTCATTTGAAAAATTGCCACATCATCTGCACCCACACCAACATCCGCACCCCGCACTCAGGTGACATAGCAGAAGAACTGGCATGAGGACGAAGCAAAAATTAAAAGAAAATTAAACAACTCATCAACATAATACATCAAAACATTTTGCCCTCCATTCATGAGCCATTCAGAGATTTGGTTGCCCTCATACAAAATTTCAGGAATTTCATGGCAAATTGGCAATAGTCCTAAGAAATTATTTCATCAGTCACACGATGCATCTGGCTGATACTTAGCTAGGTCATTTCGTTATTCCAAATCAGGTCACTCTATCTTTGGGTCGAGGGGTGGATTGTAAAAAAAAAATTATTCTTTCACAAACATTAGCTTCAGTTTTCTTTTGTTCAATTCAAAAGTTTTATCTTGCCGCACATATCAGAACTGTTTCAATTATTTTCAGGACTGTTCTATCCATAAAAGTTACCCACTTAGAAAAAAAAAAGAAAAGAAAAGGAGAACGGAAACAACCATTTCTGAAGGCTGTCACTAGGGATACTGACAAAACTGTGACCACTTCATTTAATTCCACCCCAGATGAGTCTCCTTATTGCTTATTTCAGTATATGTGTATATAACATTTATGTGTATCACTTGTTTCCACTTAGAAATTGAAACCAGAAGGCTGCCTAATTCAACGAAGAATATTTCTCCTTCTTGCTCCTTCTGAACATAATAAACAGGGCCGCATTCAGGCAGCTTGAACAACTGCTGCTTCATTTTCGTCTTCAAACAAAGTTACTGTCCTCGACAATCACGATGAAGACCAAGATTCAGCAGATTACCAGTTCCGCTCATTCCTTAGGGGATTCTCAACAACCCCGCTATACCAACAGGATGAAGACCAAGATTCAGAAGTTTACCAGTTCTGCTCATTCCTTATGGCATTCTGGACAACCCCACTATCGATAAGTGTCTAGATTCTACTCATACATTTCTGGATTCAGGTGGGAGATGGAACCTGCGTAATTGCATCCAGGGGACTCTTTCATCCTCTTCTTCGTGTTTGATGAAACCTGGAGAAGCCCATGGCCCAAACATGAAGGCAACCCTAAAATCATACTAGGATCACTGCCGGGTAAGTCTACGTTTAGAAAAAACAAAAACGCTGCTACGATGTACACGGTCCAATTCAACCTCAATCCTGGTAGTGGTAAACAACGAAACTCGCAACATTAAACAATGCACCGCATGTTTCCACAGTTTCCATTCCTTATAGAAGAAACCAAAAGAAGCACGTTGTTAATGTCCATGTTTCTGCCCATCAATTTATCGATTTTCAAATGGCACTGAAAAAGAACAAAAACATCCATTCAGTCCTTAATCCGCCACCAAGCCACCTCAACGGAAAAGGAAAAGCCTGTTCTTATTTTCGTAACTCGTAAAGACATGTCGGGTTTTGCAAAAACGATCCATCGACAAAACTGGATCATTTGGCTTATCCTCGTCCTCTAGGCGTGCAGTACGTCCCAGAAACCCCGAACCCCAATGAACTCAACATGGCGAAATCATATGAGAGTAACCAACCAATGAGTTGCAATATATCCACAGGGAGAAGGGGAAATCAACCACTACCTAGCTTTGAAGAAGAGAAAAAGGGAAACGAAAGGAAAGGCGCAGAACGAACGAAATACGAGGGAGAAGGAGAGTAGCGGGGAGAGAGAAGGAAGAAGAAGAAGCAGACCTTGGCAGTGTAGGTGATGTTCTCGAGCTGACAGTTCCAATTGTCCTCGCACTCGATCATGGACCCTCTGTAGAGCTCGCCGCTCTTCAGCTCTACCGTTACCACATGGCCGGACGCCTCGTGTAGCAGCTTCACCGGAATACCCAAGCTTCTGCTCATCCCTGCCTCCCTTTTCCTCCGTCTTTGCTCTCCCGCGAGAACCGAGAAACCCTTCCAAAGCCCTAGCCCCCGAACGAATGTCTGGAACCTTGTAAGGAGGGAAAAAAAACCTTTCACCTGAAAGTCCCCAAACCGGCTCGAACCTATGCGCTAGTGCAAACGGTTAGATTCGGGTCGGACCCATCCTTTTAACTGGCTTGTATCTATGCGGAAGTGATCTTGACCCATTCTAGAATTGCACTCGGATCCAAGTAGCATAGGATACGACATTTATAGTGGGTTTGTACTAGATTTTAAACTCGGGTATGGATTGGGCTATAAAGCTGTACACCGAGTTAAAATCTGATTAGCAATCAGATTCAGTCTTTTTTTACCAAATGCAACTAAACGACTTTGAAACTGAATCCGTTATCAAACATAACCGATCCATTTACATCCCTCTAGTAGTATAGTTGATCTAGTTGTTTTGAAACCAATTGAGTTTAATGAAGTTTCCAGATCCAAAATTTAGATCCAGTTTAATAAACCCGACATTGAGAATCACTTGCAGCAGCAGCAGCCTGTTGGAAGCATGCTCTAGACAACAGAATAGTGAGGTAGCAAGCTATTGTGCCTACCTTTACACATGAGGTGGCAGGACCATTTCCATATGGTCCATATCTACCAGCCAAACGCGACACACAAAAAAATGGTGGCCTGAGGACCTTGGAGGGTTTGCTTCTATTTCCTACACACTGAGATTATTGAGTTGGTTCTACTCTGAGCAAGTCATTTCTCTCTTGCTTCTGTTATGATCCACCGAAGATAATAGACAGGAGACTGGGACGGCCCCTTTCCCACATGCCTTCAATGCTTTTCATTCAGTTTGCCAGCTTAATAGAAATTAAAGATGGAAAGAATCCTTTACTTGGTCAAACCATAGACGACCTTCATTTCGTGTCCAAAGTAAGATTGAAGTGTTTTCCTATAATTTTTTTAATTTTAGTCATTCCGCAACTATCAAATTTCATAGCAGCATTGATTCTTCATATATATATATATATAATTACCCAACTCACTTATAAGATCGGTCTGTTCTATCATGATAAATGTCTGGAAGAAAAACAAGAGAGAAAAAATTGTGAACTAAATCACATTTTTTTGCTTGTTTTTCTCTCAACCGTCCATTATGATAAAAATGACTCTGGTTTAGTATTATTGGTGCCTAGTAGTCAATCATTACTTGTTTTGAGAAGGGCATGAAGATCAGCAAAGAGAAATCTCAGTTCTTCACTTTTTGTTTAAATGACGGAGAGACCTCTGGTATAATTAATAGATTTTCCTGGCAACATGGGCACATTCCTACTAGGTATTTAGGGCTTTCGTTAAGCCCTCAAACCTCTTGGTACTCATATATGGGACTCCGTCCTTCTTAAAGTTCAGAGCAAACTCATTATATGGAAGAACACACTTTTATCATATGCAGGCATGCAAGATTTGCTTAATAAAAGAGTGAAACTTGAAAGAGTGCTTAAGATTCCAAAGTAGGGGTTACTTTCTCTCCAATTTGGCGAGCAAATGATGGCCTGGAGAGACATTATTAGTGAAATCTCTTGGACAGTTAAAGAATGGCAGGTTGGCAAAATTTTGGTCGGATCATTAGGCCTATTATAAGTAGAAGACAGTTTTAAGAGTTTGTGAAGGGGAAAGACACAGGGTGTAATGTGGAGGATCAGACTTTGGTTTTCAAAAAACCTGCCTAGAGCCTGTTGGTTTGCATTCGTCTGCAGCTACCATAGGCTTTCAACAAAGACCAGAGCGCAAAGAGGGGTTTAAGCTTGCATCTAAATGCATATCGTGTGGGCGAGCAACCAAGGATCAGGACCAATTACTTTTCACCATTGGTTTTGCTGCACACATTTGGAAATTTGTGTTGTCTTGGTTCAACTTCACTGAGTTTGTCCCAACTGACTTTACTACAGCTTGGGATTGGTAGTGATCGTGAGCACCTAGCTAGTCAATGCTGGCTACTATGCTTCAACGTCGTCATACGGAGAATTTAGTGTTTTCGTAACTTAGCAGTGCACAAAGAAATAGTTGAATGATGCAAGGAGAGCAGTCTGGCATATCTGATGTGAAGTATTTCTTAAGCAGGAATGGTCTGAATGTGAAAGGGCAGCTGTCAATCTTTGTCTCAAAACAAAAGTGTTTTCACCGTTTTGGAAAATTCGAGACAAAAGTGGTTGGGTCGTGGAAATCGCTTCCTCAATCAGTTATTATGGAACCGTAATTCGTGCAGGCATTCTGTGGGTAGGTGATAAATCCATTAGTAAATGCAAGTTCATTAGCAGATCGTGTAAGGCCGACATGAAGATGAAAATTTTGAAATAACTTATTGTAGACATTCCAGGAGGATTCGATCTAATAGGCATACATGGAAGCGATGGCTGCATAACATTTTGCAAACAGGGAGCTATTTGTGAATATTTTGCAAAGTTATGTTATGATGGTTACTATCTGTAATGATCATTTGTCTTCTGATGTGATCACCCTCTCTGTGAGTAGGAGAGCCTTACCGGCTCGATTTTTTGTTTTTGTTTTGTTTTTTTATATATCCCATCATTTTTTTTTTGTTTCTGAACCGAAGGGGAACTTCCCAATGCCGCTTTCATCTTAAAGACATAAATAACAGAAATGAGAGTCCAAAACCTAGAAATGGTTCGGCAAAACATGCTAGAAGCAAAGAGGCAAAAAGCATAATATTTGCACAGAAAAGTTGGACTACTTACAGCTCCAAATAATAAGACACATTCCATGACAAGCCTTTTTCATCCCTCTTCTGGTTCACAGCGTTCAGTATAATGGAAAAATTTTGTCCCGAGCTGTTATGTTTGCAATTGTTAAGACAAGTTTCTCCGTTTGCACTTTGCAATACGCAAACAACCACCAACATGAGAAAAGAGAGAGGACGCGATGATTGTGACGTCGGGAAATTGAATGGAAGCACTTTGAACAGCCGGAAAGTGGAAAGCATCCTGTTACATATATAGAAATATTTTCCGCTAACAAAGAAGACCTCGCCGGAAACCGCTTTTCTTTCTTCTTCCTTTTTGCTTCTAAAAGAAAAGAAAGCTTCTTATTCTAAAGAGGAGTTTTGTGGCCCTGGGCTTATCTTATGGTAAGGTTAGAAAATAAAATGCTGGGCAACTAAACTAGTAGTGCTCTGATGGCTGGATTTCGGAACGCCCAAAGCCACTCGCATATAAGACACGACCGACAACATGATCGGAATCATGCAAAAGAGAGTTAGCAACTTAGCTGGCTGCAGGTAAGCTCTCACATGTCATTGTCATCACTATTATTACTGGCAACTTTATCAACTATACAATAATGCAACTAATGTCCATCAATCAAACAATCGACGAGTGTCGCAGCAGAGCAAGGCGAGCAAACTATGAGATTTGAGCCTTGGAGTAAGGATCAAAGTGAAGGCCTATGGAAGAGATCAAGGGAAGGCCACGCGCCTCGGTTATGCGCACCCAGACGGCCTGGGTTCGAACCACACGACCTAGTCTGTGCAACCTCTTGTAACCAACCGTGGTTCCGTTGGCCACCCTCACGCCTTTCTTCAATCCCCGCTCTTCTTGCTCCACGCCAGTGAACTTCACATACACTTCATGCTTAATGATTCTCTGCCCCAATGCGATGGCTTCCTGTATCCTCACCACATTGAATTCCACTGGTTTCTCCAACCTGAGTTCGATCCAGGGGTCCTCGTCCGAGTCGGCCGGCGCCCAGTACGACTGCGAGTCGTCGGCAAGCACGTTGGCAGCTAAAAATCCTCCACTTCTTCCTCCTCTCTGGCTGCTGCCCTTAGCTACCGCTCCCTCTGCCAAATTGGTAGAGAAAATGGTGGCTACTGCAGATCGAAACTCCATTAGCCTATTGATATCCGGCTCCGAGATTAGACCAGTTGAGTTCGGCGGCACATTGAGCAGCAGCACGCAGTTTCTTCCAACCGATGTGTAGTAGATGTCAAGGAGCTCATCTACTGCTTTGGGGGTTTCATTTCTGTGCCAAAACCAACCAGGTCTGATGGAAACATCACACTCTGGAGGCACCCATTCACTGCCGTTTGAGTCGCCCGTATTCAAGTACCTGAAACCATTAAAATCTATTGCTGTTATGTATTTCATCAGCTTTTCATGAGCTATTATCGCCGGACGCAGCATGAAAGTGGACATACCCTATGATGCTTCCATCTCCAATTCGGAGAGAGGTTCTATTGATAGGAGACCAACAGGTCGTACCGGCAGTACCCGTTTCACCTCCAACCCATCTAACATCTGGGCCGGCGTCTGAAAAGATGTTAATTGACCCCTGCATTCGCTTCACCGTTGAAAACCAATCGTTGAAATGGTAAGTCATGTTCTTCGTATTATTGCCTTTTGCTCCGTCGAACCAAATCTCTGAAACATGTCCATACTCGCTGAAAATTCAGAGAAAAATAGTCAGTTTGAATATAGTGATCGAGTATCTCTTCGGAAAACAGGGGATCCTGAAAGTTGGAAGTTCAAACGCTGCCTATTTTGCATCTAACAAGAATTTCCCCACTGAAAATATACCAAAGCAATGTAGGTGCAACCCCATACCCGTCGAGAAGTTCTTGAAGCTGCCCCATGTAATACTCATTGTACTCCAGTTGAAGTCCGTAGGTCCTCTCATGGCGATCCCATGGAGAGAGATAGAGGCCAACATCCAAGTCTCTAGCTTGAGCAGCCTCCACGAATTCACGAACGACATCTCCTTCGCCATTCTTCCATGGACTGCTCTTCACAGAATGGTCCGTGTACTTCGAAGGCCACAGGCAGAAGCCATCGTGGTGTTTAGCAGTAAGGATCACAAGGGAGAAGCCGGCATCCGCAGCCACCTTGACCCACTGACTTGCGTCTAGGGACGATGGGTTGAACAGCCTTGGGCTCTCATGTCCGGATCCCCACTCGGAGTTGGTAAACGTGTTCATGCCAAAATGGAAAAACATGACCAATTCCCTTTGCTGCCATCTTAGTTGCGCTGCACTTGGTAAGGGAAGAACTGGCAATGGAGGCGGCAAGCGCCTGTGCTTGCTTAGCACCGAGTCTAGTGTGGCGAGGGCTAGGGCTAGAAAGAGGCATACCTTTGATATCATTCTCTGCGCTCAATGGCCGGCAAGCAAAGCAGGGGAATATCTCTGATTGTTTCCTTTAATCTTTAGCGCAAGGTATCCTCTGCGCTTAGCAGAGGAAGTGGTGGTTAGAAAAAGAAGACAAACTAAGCAGACAAACTCTAGGATGCCGTTTCTGATTGGGCGGTCGATTCTGATGAAGGGATGAATTTCTTAAACTCATGGGTCATAGAGTGCACGCCAGTCCAACTGCTTCCCATCGATGATCTCACAGGAGACCATGGCTCACAGGGTTCAAAAGGGACTACTATAACCGACACAATTTTCTCTTTGAGTTTTGGTTTGTTTGTTCTTTAAACTTAATAAACCTCTTGTACAGTAACGTATACATGCGTTTTCGATGCTTCAGAATTCTACTTCTCGTTTGTAGTAGGAAGTTTTTCATTAACACAGAAGTGAGATGTCACCTGGCCTGGCCTGGCCTGCAGCAACTAGCAAGCAAACAACTGTTAGCAATAACGCACTACCAGGTGGTAGAGGGCAATGTAAAAGGTGACGGTGGATGAAAGCCAACCATGTCATTTTTGTTTCCTCAGCTTTTCATGGCGTTGCTGCCTCTTAAAGCTCGGCAGCCAATTTTAAACTTATGAAACTACTTTACCTTTTTCTGTTTCTTGCGCCCAAACCATACATTGTTCTCACAAGTGGAATGCGGAAGGTGTAGTGGTCCAGGAAAATCAACAGCCGACGCCAACCTAGCCATCTCCAGATGATCTGTTAACAGCCAATTAATCATGTTGCTTGTCTTTGTTGTAAATCTGAAAGAAATACCGTGTCGCCTCTATTAGTCTTGCTCGTCTTTTCCTTTTTTTCTTTTTTTTTTTCCTTGTCTGTTTTTAGAGCCAAGTTCTTTATTTTGACATTGAAAACCCGAAGCAGCTAGCTTATGATAATCCATATTCGACCAAGTTTTAATTGCTCTGCAGTCTTTTATGCGTCGGACGAGCGCGACGGCATGTCTTACTGTAACATTTCCAAGTAAATGGACGAGTTGTATCTTTGGCGGGAAACCGAAGAAACTGACATTAATCAACCGCGTGATCAAACAAGTTAAGAAAATTAAACAGCTCAAGTTCAGATAGCAGATTATTTGATCTGCCCAATTACATTTTTTAAGATCTAACTAAATTTATGTGCGTTAATTGTGTAAATCTTATGGTGCCCCTACAAACTTTAATGAGAATGGTTGTGTATGACCTACTGAAGGTTGTGGTTGTTGAAAAGAACAGATCGAGTCACATGAAAGCTGCTGGCTAACCACCGTCGACACCCGGAATTGATCACGTTAACGACCAACTTCTTATCTTTCGTGCTATCAATTCCGATGGCATGGGTTAAATCAATCATGTTGAAGAAGCTTTTAGTTGGTTAACTAAGAATGTACAAGATAATGTTTGGGAAATTGTGAACTTCTCTCAGTTCTGGTTATGTATATAATCTAATTTACAGATCGAGAGAAAATGGTGAAGAGTAGATCTCACGATGCACACAAAGTGAATGGTAAAGAGGGACGATTGCCAATGTTGCTATAGTGGTTTTGCCCATATCAGCCCCACAAAATGCCTTTATTTTTATTGTAACACTCCAGAAGTTTAGTCTTGTATCGAACATTGTGAAGAATCTTCAAGGGCTTATAAAGGGAGGTCATTAATCAGACAATTGTCCTGGTTTCTATCCCTTTTATGTTTGGAGCCGAAACTGCTAAGAAGCGGGTTGGGATCCACTGAACCAGGAAACCCGAGCTCAGGAGTGGGTCGGGTTGTTACATTTATGTTATTGCATTCAAATATTTGACAATTTATATGTATCAGTGCCCCTTCCACCATGAAACTTTTGGATTAGTGTCCCTCCAGCCAAAATATTTGGCTTCACCGCATATAACTAATTACAATTGGCCATGGGGTAGTGATCGGGGTCTCGTGGGGCTGTCGTATATGGTTGGACTCCGCTAATTTAAGCTTTCAATCACTAATTTAAGCTTGCACATCAGGGTCGCTCGCCTCATGCAACTCCACCTATCTGTGTCCCTGCTCCACCGCTATTAAGAACGTTGATCAAGTTACGATCTTGCCACTCTGGAGGAGCAGACCAATTAAGTTGCTGGGTACTGAACGATTCATCGACCTTAATTGTTTTAAAAATGGATTCTTATATTTTTGAGTTCTGGAGATTAGTAGTTTTGAGAATATATATGTATGCCAAATTTGTATAACTACATAATATTGGACTCATAACTCCAGTCATACATGATGTTTAATTTAATTAAGAATTACGAATTAAAATGTGGATGCTAGTCTCTAGTGCATTTTAATTTGCACGGTCGTTTGATCTCTCCCACGAGTAAGCAGACCTAGAATTGCACAATTCGTTCAATTAATGCATTACACTGCAATAGATTATTCCTCCTTCGTTTTCATAACTCCAGCCACATTTGATGCCCTATAAATTGCACATGGACATGAGCATCATGAATTCTTTTTCCACGATCAACTGCATCCAGTTTGATGGCTTCCACAAAAGCAACCTCTTTGAAAATTGAAGTGTTGCGGAGAACAACGTAATGAGGAGCTCAAACGCCTCCTCGATGCAATGTTTACATTAACAGATTATAATGTTTGGTTTGCGAACAAGATTATTTATTGTATGTGGTTTCTGCATAAAAACGATAAAAAAAAAGGCCGGAGTTGCCATATGTAGCCTTAAACAGCTTACTTTATTCACACCATGCGACGCACCCAAGGGCTCTAATAAATGCTGCAGGCCCATGCCACGTTCTCCATTTTTCCTGAAGGAAGGCAAACAAGTCGTCGGCTGTGATGGGAAGTGGCACAGGAAAAAATTGTGTAGGAGAAAGTTATTAATTGCTTATGCTTTCATCACCAATTTCCAGGCTGAGAAAAAGTCACTACTAATTACTTGTACCACCCGGTAACTTATAGTGCATTGACAATCCAAACGAAGGGCTTTTTGTCGCAGGGTTCAAAGGCAAGTTTGAGAGAAGCTGAGATACAAATTTGAACATTTTTACAAGCATTTGATCTGACTTTTGGAGATCTGTCCGATTTGATAAAAGGATCTACACCAAATTCGGATTCAGTTCAGTGCGACGAATGATCAGATCTCTCTAAGCATCCAAAACATACATACATCCTCAATTGTCGGTGAACCGAAGACGACAATTTTCGTGGGCGGCCGGAATCTGATCAAACGCCATCAAGATGCTATGATTGCTCAGAAGACTGCTTTGGTTTTCTTTCTTCATAGAGAAAACAGAAAGAGATTTGGATCCATCAACCAAAAAGGACACCAACACCAGTAACAGATGCGGCCCATGTGTTTCTCGGTCTGCAGTCGTGCCTGCCATCATACTTGATAGCATTAACATTATAACCTCACCCCGGGAACCCTTAGCAATTGTGTTTCAGTAAGCGCTGCTCCTGAATATTCCGGAATGGAGATTCTGGAATCGGGTATCAGATCCACAAGCCTGTGGTAGTTTCTGAATTTCTCATGCACAGCATATGACTTGTGATTTGTGAAGTACTCAATGATCAAAAAATTTGCATTTATAATTAGCTAATGTGTTAGGACTTCTTTTCTTTGAGCCTGCACCAGGTGTTGGCTTGGCTTTGGGGAATGGAGCAAACTGCCTGGATTTTGGCGTTTTTGGCATGCCCAGCATCAAAATATATCAGTTGTTCGGATCAACCGAACCGACTGCAATTGCAGTCGTGCTTGTTTGTCATGTCGAATAAATTTCAACAGGTAATTTATCTAAGATGAATTGTCGCGTCAAAAAACTGGTTTCATTTGTACATGCTTTGAAAGAGCGTTTTGATTGCATGAGAAAGTCTATTTGAGATCGGTTTCCTTGGATGGCTTATCTCATGCCGGATTGGTTTACCAAAAGGGTGGGGCATATGTTCACAAAGTATGTTGAGGTAGACCAGAGACGTCTTATAGACAAAAGAATCAGCTCCTCTAGTTTGCGGGGCTACAACTAAGAACATCAATGAATCAGATTGGAATCGGATGTATTCTTGAATATATCTGCTTTTTCAAAATCACATTCAGATTCAAATAAAGAAATGCCTAACATCACATCCGAATCCGAATACATATTGGCATGAATCCGATCACAAAATGCATCTTTCGGATATTGTGTGTACCTATTGTGCAAGTTCTCGGACATTAGGGTGACGCTGATCAAGAATCTACTCTATGTAGGAGACCTCAATCTCTCTCTCTCTCTCTCTCTCTCTCTCTCTCTCTCTCTCTATATATATATATATATATATATATATATATATATATATATATATATATATATATATATATATATATATATATAAGCATGAGATTTCTGCCGATCTCAGATCTGCGGCTAGAAAGCACCACCGAGGTGTCCCAAATCTACCCATTTCTTTACAGAAGAAAAAGGAGACCACTGACGACTTATAACTCCCACCTTGATCTCTCTCCCTCTCTCTTTCGCTCAGTCCTGCCGTCTGCCAGTTAGAGTAAAAAAAACATCAAGACAAATGTAACGCCACAAGCATGGCATTAATTGGCCATGTCCCGTTCTTGATCATCGTGAAGCATCTGATTATTTAAGCAAACAAAGTAAAAGCAATTAAATGAGAGAAAAACAAAAATCTATCTTCTTCAGATGCATGTTTAGGCCTCTTATCCGAGGAACACCTGATTATGCATCCCATGTTTAGCTGTAAGAACCAAATTTCTTTAATAAGTGAATAAGACAATTTCAAACATTGATATACATCAAACATCACATATATTTGGGGAAGCAAGTCGTTCATGTCTTGGGAGCAGGGAAGATGCGTCTTGTTTTATGGAAGCTTCTTGTAACAGACGGATAGCCAGGCCAGTCAAAAAGCTTGCTGTCTAAACTTGGAAATTTGGATCCTTGGAAGGCTTTTATAAAGCAAACCGGACAAACATGGTGATCAGACACTCAAGGCGTGTTTTATGGGGTTTCTTGGACAGTCTGTCTCGAAAAGCACATCTCTACAATGACTGTGGGTTTGAACTTCTAATTTCAGTTTCTAAAATGAACTTGGGAGCAGATTCAATAATCTGCGGGGTCCAGATGGTTCAACTTTCCACTTGAGGCAGTTCACTTTTCAAACTCTGCAGCGTATATTATCCTATGAGCAAGATATTGCGATTTACGAGTATCGGTGGATCTAATAAATTTTGGTGTTGGGTCTGAGGCCCACCATTCGGATCGTCGAAGATTTGAAATTGGAGCCGTCAGCTTTGTATACAAAGAGGCGCGTCTCAAAATCTGCGGCCAAAGTGGGCCGTCTACTTTTTTGGGAATTCCTTGCCGGTTGACTGTCTGCCGCTCCAACTTCGAACTTCCAGCTGCAAAAATTTATTCAATGCTTTGAACTCCACTCCACCTAATTTTGCCTTTTACTTCTGAATGCTCCAGTACGCCTCTCCTTATCATTCCACCCATTAAATCCCCAAATGAATGCCATGTACCCACTTTATAATTTATATCCCTCTTCACGGCTGCAACTTCATAACAGGCAATTTCTTCCTCTCTCCCTCTCTCTCTCTCTCTCTCTCTATATATATATATATATATATATATATATATATATATATATATATATATATATATATATATATATATATATATATGAAAGACTAGAGTCACCATTCAATTTAAAAAGTTATATATATATAACTTTTTAAATTGAATGGTGACTCTAGTCTTTCATGTATCTATAAGGAAAACAGCTATCTATCTTTCATTCCTTCTCCCTCCTCAATGTTGGCTGCCCTCCTTCAACTTGACACGAGTCCCCGACAAGCTCGCCAACAAGGGGAAGGGCCAAGTGGCAAAGGGAGACAGCTCCCTCTATGTTCCTCTGTTGCGAGCGAGTGCTGGATAGAAAAGCCACCCTTTCTGGGCCTGTCCGTATGTTTATGATAAACCCTGGAGTCAGGTTCGCTTTTCCTATACATAATTTATTTTCCTTTCTTTTTTAGTACACCTTCAGTTTCTTTACCAAAATTTTCCACTTCAAAACCAGAAGAAAATTAAGATACTGAAAGGAAATTCACATATTTAGAATCTTAACGCTGAGCGCACTGGGTTCTGGTTTGGCAGTCAGACTATGGTTTTTTTTTCTCTTTTTTACTAAGATCCTCATTAAGGCCTCAGCAAATATGTGCACCTGACCTGGCTGAGCATGAGGCCTCAATTATTGCCGGATGTGTTTTTTTTTAAATAACGAAGCTCTTAATCTAGTCAATTGTGTGAGAGAGTAGATGGTGTCCGCACCCATAAGATTATGCATCAACACCATCATCAGTTGTAATGTCGCGGACCTGCAGTCGTCATGGCCCCAAGCCCAAAGTGCAGCCAAACGATGCATGGCCCCCTCTAATAGTGAAAAACATAATGACAATCTATTCAATTCTAACCAATGCAACGCATAACTATCAATTCTTTAACAATACTAATAATAATCATAATTGCAACCATATATTGTAGAATCTTTTAGTATAAAATCCAGTAAAACAAGTTGACGCAAGGCCATACCCCTGCGGTCTCAGATCTGGGTCGAGCCTGTACTTACAAGTTACAAATTTTAGAGTACATCATCTTTTGGCACCATTCCACTGGTCTGCTTCTCCGACATGCCGAAGGCTGGATGCTCGTCGAAAGAATATCATTTTACCAGCCTTTGGTTTCCCATTTCTGTGAGGTCTCGTGGTAAAGAAAGTTCTGTTTTCTTATTATTTTACTCTTGCACTGCAGCCTAACGCATTGACTGTGGCAAAAGAGGGTGCTGAAGTGAAGATCTTGCGTCGAATCCGGAGCATGTGACCTTGTACCCTGAGTTTTTCCGTGCTAGATACTATTTTTTTAAGGCACAGTGATTCTGGATTACTCCCAATGCTCGTCCAATTAAAGGCGCATGAATTGGGTTCTATCTTAGAGGGCCGCCTGGGAATTACAGAGACAAAGCTCTTCTAGTGCACCTTTTCCATCTAATGAAATAGACCGGGGTTCGACTTGGTGTTGACGTCCATCAGAAACCAACGGCGATTCCTGCCTGCGTGAGAGCAGTGCGCCCTGTTCTCACTAAACCAACCCCGTCAGATCTACTGCAACTGCAAGGGTTTCGTCACATTCTTAGAAACAACCCAAGAATCGGTGCAAATCAGTGAGAACAGATAAAAACTAGAAAAGTCGGAACAGGGAAAGCCTGAGAAGGTAGGACTTAATTTATTAATTCCTTTGAGATCTGTGTTCCTACGGGTTAGACAATGCATCGACGCATTGCTTCTTTCTGTATGAAAAAACAAAGAGCCCGCGCTTGGCTCCAGTTGTGGGGCAAGGAAACAGGCAGTAGTTATTAAATGGTTTCCCATTTTGCGAGGGTCATTGCTCACATGCACCAGCATTGCCGTCACCAATCGTCATAGCTATTGGTGCCGGACGCATAGCCAACATGAGTACGATTTTCATGCCCCAATACAGCTTTCGTCCACTTAGCGTGAATTTCCTGATGTATGATTTCAAGCTGGCCTCTGTCATTTTATGATCGACCTTGGCATTCCATTCAAGAAAATTCTCTGTCTCTCTTTTTTCCTCTTTCCTCTTTTCATCCCATTCAAGAAAATTCTCTCTCTTTTTTTTCCTCTTTTCATCATACACTTCCGAGTACTAGAGAGAAAAGGTAAAAGAACTTTTCCTTAGTGACAAGGATGAGCCCAGGACCACCAAGGTTGAAGAAAACAATACATAAAGGTCCAGCCAACTGAAGATCAGGCTTAATAATTGATGCAAGGTTTTCATAGAAAACGAATGTAGAAAGCCTCCTTGCATGGAGAAGCAGTGGACAGGCACTTGTGCACTGTAGATGGACAGACAGATACACAGATGAGATACAATGGGTAGTTCCCAGTTTAAGGAGGGCATGTGGCTTTGAGCAGTGAACTGGATTTCTCTCTTGAGAATTGTGGATCGAGGTTGGGCACTGAACACCATGTGCTTCCGCCACCGTCAGAAGTGAAAATGGATGTAGTGAGTGGAGGGTCCGCAGCTTCAATAAGCATTTGGTGAACCACTGTTTCTTGCAGTTTGCGGGCTGCAATTGCTACCGATAGTATTGGTCCAGTGAAAATGGTGGTGGACCATTTAATAATTTTACTGCAGCTGTAATTTTCCATGTTCCGTAACGTGTAATTGTCGCTCCCCGTGTATGAAATGTCACATACACAACTGAAAAAGAAAAACGAGGAACAAAGCAGGCAATCTTGTACCCTTATTTTTTTAATAATAAAAACAAAAGTTTTTTCAATTGCCTGGAAAAATGTTGCACATCTTCTTCGTTTTTTCGTTGGGAGATCATCTTTGAGAATGCCCTCGTGGCAACTAGATCGGAAAGTTTTAAAATACATTTCGGTCAGGCAAGAAGCTGGCCTGACAATCTGCGTCGGTCACATTTGGCAAGTAATATCAGTAGAATTTAAAAATGGAAAACTGAATCCTAACCAAAGGAGTAATGGTGATGGAGGAAAAGGGGAGAGGGGCAAGTACGAGGGCCAAGGGGCACAGCTTTTATGTGGCTGCATACCCTTCAACAACTTAATTTACTGAAGCCAAAGGTGCGGCCACTGGCCACCCGTCCTCCCATGAGGCATCTGCCGGTGCCATTAAATTCGCCATCAATTCCTTTGCCACCTCCAACAGCTGGTAAAGCAAACGCGTAGGATTCGCAACAGCAGACCCGAATCAAAGAAATGACAAGGCTGCAGATCGGACCCGTCTGAATGCAATGCTCCCCCACAAGCCGTGTACAGCCATGGTTGCAGTACCGATGGCACTGATACACAGCTTCTACCAACACCAACTCAGTCAGAACATCAACGGCTTTCAATGTAAACTAGGGCGAGGGCATCCAGAGATGTAACGACGACTACCGGGAGCAGGAAGAATATGCAGCAGCGCAGAGAGGAGAAGAAAAAGCGAAAGTTCCATCTAACCTAAGTTACCCCCACCTTTTGCATTTAAAAGTTATTCCAATATTCTTCAGAACGGACCGACGTATCACTGAGACTGATAGGTAGATGAGATAACACATAAATATATATCAAATACATCATACACGTCCGTTCTCAACTAGCTATTTAGCTTCCCCTAGTTTCTAAAATAACTTTTCTGAAAAAGGAGGATGGTGCAGCCTGCATTGTTGTCATGGTTTGTGGCAGAGACTGATCACTCGAGGAGCATGGCTAGCAGCGATTGGCGTGCCGACGACGTACCGGTCCTCTTCTCTCTCTCCCTCTCAACCATCGTGTTGTTAAATGCGATCCGTCAATCAACTCGATGGTGCCCATTGTGTGTGCCGTCCGTCGGAAAAATTAATAACCTTCTCTGATAAAATAAATAAAGATGGAGAGCGGCCTCTGGGAAGCGTGAAGAACACGTGTAGAGAGAGTGAACCGACTGTATCTCTTCCGTACGGGGCGAGGAAAGTGTTTCCCGCCAAGGAGATTGCCAGTTGATCGCCGATGAATCGCGCCTCCACCATGCTCTGGTCTTTTTCCCTTTCATTGATGGTCGTCCTTACACAACCATGTTCCGATGCCAATGGGAAACGACCCAAACCCCTCCCCTCCTCACTCCTCCCTCTAAATTATTTGCTGCAGGAAAGCAACCAACCAACCAACTGTCGCGGCCCTTTACTCCTCCTCTTAGAGTCTTAGACCCCCATAAAGATGTAATATCTTCCCTTTACTCTCTCTCCCTCCTCCCCCCCGAGTAGTGAGTAGCGATGGGTATACCAGGAGCCCGATGGCTATGGTTGAACTTGGCTTTTTTCTTCTATCTCACTACTGTTTCTTCTTCAATCTCTACTTATGATACGCCATGGAAGACATTCGTTATCCATACAGACAAGTCCCAATTACCAGAGGGCTTTGCCACCCATCTTGATTGGTATTCCTACACCTTAGACTCCATAGTGGACGAGCCAGGACTTGAAAATGGCAACGAGAGGATAATTTACGACTACCAGAACGCCTTCCATGGTTTCGCCGCCAGGCTAACCGAGGAAGAAGCGGTGAGACTGGGAGACCAACGCGGCGTTCTGGCCGTGTTCCCGGAAACCGTCTACCATCTTCACACGACCAGGAGCCCAGAGTTCCTCGGCCTGGATCCGGGACTGAGAGGAAGCAGAGACATTTGGTCCTCCCTCAAATCTCGCCGCGATGTGATAATTGGAGTGCTTGACACCGGAATATGGCCCGAAAGCCAGAGCTTCAATGACAGCGGCTTGGCTGCCCGGCCTGCCCGTTGGAAGGGCGCCTGCGAGACTGGCCGCGGCTTCACCACCAGCCACTGCAACCAGAAGATCATCGGCGCTCGGATTTTCTTCAGCGGCTATGAAGCAGGCACAGGCATCATCAACGAAAGAGATGAGTACAAGTCGCCAAGGGATCAAGATGGACATGGCACTCACACCGCTGCCACAGTGGCAGGTGTCCCTGTTCCAGGCGCCAACCTGCTCGGCTACGCCTCCGGAACCGCTAGAGGCATGGCGCCTAGAGCCAGATTGGCGGTTTATAAGGTCTGTTGGACCAGCGGTTGCTTCAGTTCGGACATACTTTCCGCCATCGACCAGGCGGTTGCCGATGGCGTCGACGTGCTTTCCATTTCGCTCGGTGGCAGTGTATCTGCCTACTATAGGGACACCCTGTCCATCGCTGCTTTTGGAGCCATGGAGAAGGGGGTCTTCGTCTCGTGTTCCGCGGGCAATGGAGGACCTGGTGCCAGTAGCCTAACCAACGTCTCCCCATGGATTGCAACCATTGGAGCCAGCACCATGGATAGAGATTTTCCATCACATGTGAAATTGGGCGACGGCCGGATCTTCTCCGGCGTGTCCCTTTACAAGGGCAGGCGCGTTCTCTCCCTCGATAAGCAGTACCCTTTAGTGTACATGGGCAACAATATGAGTAGTCCCCTCCCGAGCGCTCTGTGCATGACCGGGTCACTAGACCCCCGCATTGTAGCCGGGAAGATTGTACTCTGCGACAGAGGAATCAATCCGAGGGTGGAGAAAGGTCAGGTGGTGAAGGAAGCGGGCGGCATTGGCATGATCCTGGCTAACACTGACGCCAATGGGGAAGAGCTTGTGGCGGATAGCCACCTTCTTCCGGCCACAGCTGTCGGCGCAGCACTCGGCAAGGAGATCAGGCGATACATGCAGACAAGTCCACGTCCTACAGCCACGCTGTCCTTTTCCGGCACCAATTTGGGGATCAGGCCGTCTCCTGTTGTTGCTGCATTCTCATCAAGAGGTCCCAACACCCTTACTCCAGAAGTACTGAAACCAGATATGATCGCGCCGGGGGTTAACATCCTCGCAGCTTGGAGCGAACAGGCCCCGCCGACCAGCCTGGCGCAGGACCGAAGGCGGGTGAAGTTCAACATTCTCTCCGGTACCTCAATGTCATGCCCTCACGTCAGCGGCATAGCTGCATTGCTAAAGTCCGTTCATCCGGAATGGAGTCCAGCAGCCATTAAATCTGCTCTCATGACTACTGCATATATTCATGATAGCACCCATAACCCCTTCAGGGACGCTGCATCAAACTCTCCTTCAAACCCTTATCAGCATGGTGCTGGCCATATAAACCCATCAAAGGCTTTAGATCCAGGCCTACTTTATGACATAAGCCCACAAGATTACTTTGATTTCCTCTGTTCAATCAAACTAACGCCTGCTGAGCTTAGAATGTTTGCTAAGTCGTCCAACCTATCCTGCCACCACGGTCGGAAATCTCCTGCAGATCTCAACTATCCGGCCATCTCTGTCGTACTAACAGAGCCTCCTGCTCCTTCTGTTCTCACCGTTCAACGGACAGTTACTAATGTGGGCAACCCCAATTCCAGATACTATGTTGCCGTCGCTCCGATCAAAGGTGTAACCGTCAAAGTGGCACCCAAAACTTTGGTGTTCACTAAAAAGTACCAGAAGCTATCGTATGAAGTGACATTCACCACGACTGCGCAGCAACCGGCACCACAATTTGGTGCCTTGATATGGAGTGATGGAGTTCATGACGTTCGAAGCCCAGTGATTGTTTCATGGATGCCACCACTTTAAGTTTCTACTAGTCCAGCTGTCATGCGAAATAAGTTATCTCTGTAGAGCACTTTTGACATTGGATTTGCTTCCTTCGGATGCATTCTTAACATTAGTCGTGGGTTGTTGAACTATAGACTTCTCTGTTTTACATGCATAACTTCTTCCTGGATGATTTCCGAGCAGCACATCCCACAAGACCATTGCAAGTCTGTCTGTCTGTCTCTCTGTCTCACTAACGCAGATGCGTACACGGCACAAACAATACAATACTTGCCATCAGATATTAATCTTCCATTACTTCTACTCTCAACGTGCTCATAAATGCACAAAACACACACACACACACACACAATATAACTAATGCAAGTCAAAAAGTTGTGATTACCGGTAACTGGATTTTCATGCATCTGGACGCTACTAGAATGACGAAAAGCATTAGGGAGCCAACTAAGTGAAAAAATAATATTACAAGCTGAGCTACTTTTTAGAAACGTAGACAAAGTTGAGCTACCAACTTGTTTTCGAGCAGGATAAAGCTTGTATATATGAGAAAGCAGGGGTCATACCTAATTAGCATCAGCTAGAAGAAAAATTACTATCACCTGATTCCCATATAACAGTGCCATCGCAAGTGCAAATCCTTTTGTAGTTCTCTCCTACACTAGCGCTTCTGGCTATTGCAGCAGCCGCAATCCCTGCACTGAACCTATCCTCAGTTTCATAGACCACAATAGATCGACCAAAGAGATCCATAACCTTCATCATCTTCTTTGCACCAGAGGAAAATGCATCTGCCTCGTTGACATTCAGTGTTCCCAGGTACATAAACGAAGTATTGTTTTGAAAACACCAAATAGAATGCGAGGTCAATGTTGCATGATGTGTTCCACAAAGGATCGAAACACGACACTGGATAACAAACAGAATTGTGAAAGCAGGAAATACAAAGATTAGTAGTTAGAAAGCATAAAGTCATTTTCCAACTCGGTGAGTTTTCAAGAATGGAAGTCAATGGGATACCTGTTTCACCTTGTGTTACCAACCACACCATCCTTCTTCAGTGTTTCGTTTGTACTCTGATCAGTTGATAGCCCTCTTCTGTAGACCAGCTACCCGGTCCAACTTTCGAGGTGAGACACACAGGTGGAGTCCTGATTTCTCTTCGGTTTGCAAGCATGTAGAGAACAAAATTAACAACATAGTCAACAACTTGATGGGATAGAGAAGCAGGAACGTCTGATCTTATTTCCTGCGCAAACTGAAGGGGTCATCCCTGGACTAGAATTTTTAGGCCTCCTAGGGGAAGACAGCCGACAGGGGGTCACTGCTGTGGGCTTCCGTGCACCATAGCCCTTTGCATAATTCAATCACAACAAATTAGCGTGACCATTTGTACCATAATCAGGACACGTAGAAGAAAATCGATTAGATGGTAACTAAGAAGCTTAGGAAAATTACAACTGAGAAGAATAAAATGAACAGAGGACTTGCATCTAACTCCAGTAACAGTATTATCAATATAAAAGTCACAACTTGCTAGTTAGAAAGAATGTTGAAACTGACCTCTTCAGAAATACCTCCTAAGGGATTGAAAACTTTTCCAGTGCTTGCAGACCCATTAGTTAGATCCCCGAATTCATTTATAGACCATCTGTGTTTCCCAGGCGACAAGCTACTGAAGCTAGCTTCAATTCTATCCAGCTCCATGTTAACTTGGCAAAACGAACAACACCGTGTATAACTGGACCTTTAAACCCTGCAACAGTAGCAGAAACTGAAAAATCTGCATCATAGGGGCACATAATCTTGTTAGCATTGATATACTATTTAAGCCATAAAATTTCATAAATCTGCCAAGGCATTAACTGGTGATGTACTAAACTATGGTTTTCACATGAACTCTCATTAATCATTACAGCTCTCTTAAGGATCATCCATGTTGGAAATCCTTGATGAACTCTACTTTTTGAAGCAAAAACGATTATCTTTTAATTCCTGAAAAACAAATTTGCGCTTGAAAGTTGAAACCATTTATTATTGTGAAATTGTAAGTAGAAGGAGCCATCGTCATGCTTGTCAATGAGGTAAATCAAGACAGATAATTATCAATAAGAGGAATAAAATGCAACAGGGGTCACATGTAAAACATTATAAAAGTGTTGTATCCTTACTTTCTTAATATATATCTGTAGATATATCGACCGGGTCAAAGAAGATAAATCTACCAACTTGGGTTTCTTGTCAGCAAAGGAGGCAGTAGATAGCATGGTTTAGTATAACCTGGTTCAGTGTCTCAGGTAGACAAAGAAAAACAGCCACCGATCTGGATGGACAAGTCCTCGTATGAAGGACCTTCTCGTTGAAATGCCGTACTAGCTACTGATAACAAAAATATAACCAAGCTAGGGTCGCTGACATCCGTGTCAGCTAAATATAGATAAAACCCAAATTTAAAACAGCAATCATATATGCCATCTTGCTGTTTGAAAGAACAAATCTAATTGCATGTATACAGATGCCAATATTATAGATTCTAGATGAGAAAGGTGCTTGAATTTGGGGCTTCTCCGAGCATCCCGGACTTTGTGCAGATCCATCAATTTTTGAGGCTTAAAAAGAGGAGAGAGGAAAGACTGATGATAACCAATAGCATCACGAGTATACCACAATTAAGGAAAATCTCCTGAAACTAATGACAGTACTTAGAAATCAAAATTTGTACAAGTACACAAGGGACAGGTAAAAGCCACGTCGACTACGGCTTGGCAATCTTAGTAGAGACCGACCTCCAATAAGAACAAACCTACAAAGAAGAAATCACATCCACATCATAATGTTAGAACTAAATCGCGTTTTCCATATAAGATATTTGCAGACGTTTAACACGTCAAGGACTTCCAAGAAATGTCACAGGTATTTGCGAAACCTTGAAGACGGATCACCACCCAACTGAAATGCTAACCTGCTGGCCTCCCTTGACCAATTAAGCAAGTCCTGCCTGTCTGCTCCAGGGCATCTGTCAGAGTCGGCAGAGCAATGGAGCCTAGCACTCGTACAACTTGATTAGTCAAGTCGACATCAACTCTTTTAACGCCCGATGGAGGACAGCGGTAAAGTCATCTTGAGAAGAAAAAAAGAAACATGGGATAAAAACAAAGATAGAGGGTAATTCATTTGTATTAAAAAAGCTATAAACGTCTCCAAAGGTCATACCCTCGATCGTCTGCATTTTGCTTTTAACATCTGAAACACAGCCGTCACCCTTTATATCAACCATGAATTCGGTCTGTCGGAAAAAATAAAAATAATTCAACAACTGAAAAGCAGAAGCGTTTTCGTTGGAAAGACAGAGACGAATAAACAAAGAAATGGCTCCAGGCCTCTTGGGGGATGGGAGTGCACGTTCAATCTACCTTTGAGCAATAAAGCTACTTTCACCATATACTAGAACTACGTAGATCAGATCTAGGACCACAGAATGACATTTACTGTCATCATTCGACACCAAAGCATTAACTCACTTGTGCAGACAACTTAAAGAGCTTTCTTTAGAAGGTGGGCACAGGTGAAGAAGCAAGTAGCCGTCAATGCACAGACAGAAGTGCGCATGACAGAATGTGCTCAAGCATGCAGAAATATCAAATATCCAAACACAGACACAAGTAGAGGCATAGGCACACACACACAGATGAGTTCGAAATGAAATCGTGCGAATTACGAAACTCGTTTTCCAACTTAGAAACATCAATCTCTTCTCCACCAAGAAGAAAACTCAGATATCTAGAGTGGACATCTATCTTCTTTTGATAAAATATAGGTCGCACAAAACCAAATCATATTATTGATACGCCAAAATGCAGTAGACACCAATATAACCTAAAATTAATGAAGCATGGCTCAGGGGGCCAACATTAACAAAGAACTGCTTTCGAACAGGACAGAACGAATAGGATTAGTGCATCTAGCCTTTCTTGAGAGAAACACTTTTATGAAAAAATAAAACAGCTTTTAGTGACGCCTCGTAATGATTCTCAAAGGACCCTGCCCGTCTGGTTCTTCAAGGAACATTTGATGCATTATGTTAGGTATCAAGGAAAACTCAATTATGGCTTCAAGGTGTACTAATTTACTGATGAAGAAATGGAAATTCGGATGTTGATTTAGGTGATTTACTAGTACATAAGGTCGTAATTCTTGTATCTGCATATCAATAACAAGGGAAGACATGTCAGTTGAAAATTTAAAATACTTTCATGGTGCTCAAGCCTTCTCTTTTCTTGCTGCATTAAGGAAAATGACAAAGAAATTTAAAAAAAAAAAACTGAAGCTCATTCTTGGAAAGTGTGTCCACGTGTCATGTGAACAGAGTCTCACATCCGATGCTGATTTAAGACAAAGATATTCAAAATAAACTGTGAATCAAACTATCCTTATGTGATAAAAATGGCTCAAAGACAAGACACAAACTGGGCAAATGACTAAATAGGCAAGCAATTTTTTACAGATTGACGAGTGCATCTGATCGTTTGTAACTGATAATGAGGCCCCTTAGACTATCCAAAGCATCTCAAATTCGAAGTTTTTAGGAGCTGGCCTAAGCACTATCTCAAGTACCTGAAAAGTCGGTGTTGAGAAACGGAACTAATACCGATTCGTTTAGAACTTCGAGAACTTTCTCAATTCTAAAAGCTACACTTGGTCGGTTACATCATCTAAAATTTTCACAAACGTTGATCGATTATCGTGTAAACAGGGAGCGTCATTTTTAACAATTGAATTTAGGAATTACAACATACTATTTTACACAGTATCGTTCAAATTTTCAATATTTATATACACTATCAAAACCCAAGAAACAATGTCGGAAGCTGAAAAGGTCGAATATGATCCAAAAGAGGAGTTCATTCACTTGCAATATGAAAATCCCCAAATTCTTCAACCCCTTCATAAATTCCCTATCGCCAAACCCTAATTTGCAGGAAGACATTATCGCCATTGTGGGAGGACATTAATTTCTGCATCCCAAAGGGATGTCTCTAACCAATAAGATTTTGAAACGAGGAAAATTCAAAACTCATCATTGATTCTGAATCGAATTTTCGTACATACGCACCTCATCCTTCCGCTCTGATGGCTGCCTGCCTGAAGAAGGAATCTCCATGTGAAGGGCGGGAAACAGAGGATTCAAGCTCTTGGTTTCGGAAGTATGCTGCAAGCCCGCGGTAGTGATGTGAGAGTGGAGGCGCAGAGGGATGGGTTGCAAAGATTTCTGCGGGTGGCAGGATGTAAACGAAGAGAGGACGGCCAGGGAAACGGCGGCGGGAATAACTGACGCCGCAGCCAGCGACCTCAAAGAAGGCCGTCCCGCTGCCGCCTTTCTTTTTTCCATAAATTGTTCACCGCCGTGGGGCGTGGAGTTGGACTCCCGTCCCATAGAAAATATCGTCAGCTAAAATATCGCGTTACCGATGTCAAGGACTTTTGGAAAAGCGATTGGTGTACACCATTGAAAAAATCGGCCACTTTTATAACGGTGAAGTATGGCAAAGCTGCAGCCCTCCAGCACAGGTTTTCTATTTACATATTTCAACCAAACTCTTCTATATCTTGGGATTGATTGTCGGGTAAACGAAACATTTCGTAAGTATTTCATGTATATGCCTTAAAAATTGAGGTAAATTCATATACACTTAATTTTAGTATTCTATGAATTTATTTTATTGTTTGGGATAGATTCATAAAACACTCAACTGCCAAACAACTCATTAACAGCAAAGACGCAAAGACACTTTATGAGTGTTATAAATCTATCCAAAAGATTGGGGAAGTTCATTAGACATTAGAACTATTGTACTCTCAAAGCGTCTTTGTTGCCAAACTCTCGTTTCATAAGCTCCTTAGTTTGCTATTTTATGATTTCCTTTAGAAAACAGCATTTTGCCAAGCTGATTAAGTTCACAGACACCAATTTTTTTTGTTTGCAAGGAGAATATATAAATTGTAGAAAACAATAATATGGAATGTAAACAAGGCAGTTCCCTGCAGGATTAGTGAAGCAAAATTTCAATTAATCGACAAGATTGTTAAGGGTTGCACTAGAAAAAAAAAAGAAGATGGATTTACCGACATGTAGAAAATCTCATGCCGGTGAAAGTTAACTTTTACCGATGTTCAAAGACAAATGTCAATGAATATAAATTTTCAGCAACTTCCAGAGATGGACATCGATGAACAGCTACCTTCACGGATACGTAGCTATATTATGTCATTAAAGTTTATCTTTTACCAACATTTGCAACTCAGATGTCAGTAAAAAGAACTTTTACTGACATCTTACTCCAGACATTGCAAAGTACTTAAAGAAAGCCAGTTTTTACCGACACTCGATTGTTCTTGAAAGTTTTTCCTAGTGAAACTTTCCGGCGTCTTCGGACCTTGGTAAAAGTAGCTAATTTTACCGACACATTCTCGCGCCGATGGAAAATTTTCCTTAGGATTACTGATGTTTGACCCATGCGTCGGTAAAGCTCAATTTTTATCGATGTGTTGACTCCGAACGTCAGTAAAACCTTTATGGCATTAATATCACGGACGCTTTTAAGTATACTTTTATCAACGCATTTCACACGTCGATAAAGCCTTCCCCAACTTATTACCTCTCTAAACCCTTTCTCCAATTTCTTCTTCTTCCCTTTTTCTTTTCTCTTCCCTCTTCTTCCCACCAGTGATTTTCTGACTATTTTCCGACAAGTGGAAGTGTTCTTCATCGTTTTTAGATGACTTGAAACTTAAAAAGGTTGGTTCGTCAAGAATGCCTGTGCAGTATATATTCGAATCTTTTTGGCTAGATATCACCATTTTTCTGTAGTTTTTGGTCTTGAAACGTTGCAAGAATGTTTGTTGAGCTTAGGACCATCGATTTGATATATTAATTGTATGAGATCTTAATACAAACACAAAACCCTCAAATTTTCCTCAATATTTTTCGGTTGGATTTCAACGCATTTTTGTGTCAATTTTTGACCATGTCTAATTCAACTATACCTATACTCAGGGGCGGAGGAATGTAGTGTAAAAATTGATTTTTTTTTTTTTTGCCTCTATGTATTTGTTAAATGCAAATTCAGTTTGATCTTACCCAAATCCAACCCACAAAACCCAGTGCCCATTTGGCCCGCCCTTGCAACAAATCCAGGCTCCACCTCTGCCTGTACTTATTTGCAAAAATATTAGTTTGTTGAGTTGTCGTTTGGATGAGTTTTTAAATGTTTGAAGGTTTCCAGTCTCTTAAGTTTTTTGTAGTGTTGCATTACATTATAACCACTAGCAGCATTGCCCACGGATCGATTTAATATTTTGTTTTTAATTAAACTTATATATTTTTCTTTTATTTTTCTCCAAAATCAAATCTTTTAATTTCTTTGGCAGATTCGCAACTGATTCCGCTGAATTAGTGTATCTGCCGGCTCACATTCTACCAATTCTGTTCATGAACGCTAATTCTTACAACAGAGATGATAACGAGTTTTTACATGCAATGCAAACACTGGTAGTAAGTAACATATACAGGAGCAGGTGGCAACAATCAAGAACACAACACAATGTATCATGAACTTGTCCCGGTGATTGGGGCACGTACATAAAACAAGATTATTGTCCCTATTGCCAAACACTCGATTAGAAATTTGAGTACAGATGCACGCCAGGCTGCGGTGCCTACAGTTGGCAAACCCTGACTTGAACTCAGATCGGCTGATGACCGAGTTATTAGGTCAGCGAGTTGACTCGTCGACTTGGTCGAGTTTTAAAATAACCTGAACCAGACTAGTTGGGCAGAGTCAAGGGGGAGTCAACCCGATTTGGAGCCGAGTAAGGTGCAAGTCAAGCCGATTCGGAGCTGAGTAAGGGGTGAGTCAAGCCGATTTGAAACCGAGTCAAGGGCGAGCAGAGTGATTATGGAGCCAACTCAGCGAGTTAGCCAACTATGGTGGTGCCCAGGGGCGGAGGGAAGGTGGGGCCTGCCTAGGCCATGGCCCCACCCCAACTAATGAATTTTTTTTTACATTGAAAAAAATAATATTTTTTAATTGTGTAATTTATTTTTTGTATTAGAATTCAGTTTGGCCCTACCCGGATCCAGAGATCGGACTGTCGGCCCGCCCCTAAAAAAAATCCTAGCTCCACCCCTGGTGGTGCCACAACCAAACCACTTCACTGGTCCACCTCGGATTGTGAACATGAGATGCCTTTATTATATGTGCGACTCTACATAAACATCCGAAGAGTTTAGTTTATCTACGTATTTGTTTACGTCACTGATAAAGACCCTTTACCGGTGATTTTGTCACTGTATGACGGGAATTAACCATTGGCAATTTGGCTGACGATCCGGCGGCTTTTAAGAAAAACAAGGCAGGATGAGATATTTTGATAACTAAGAAAAGGACGTTCTTTGTCATTTTTTTCACTTTTGGCTTCATAAAAAGATTTCTTTTTCTAATCATCAATCATACTGACTCAGGAAGTTTATGCACGACGTATATATCCAGGTTCAACTTCCTTGTCTTCTTCTCTTGTGTATCTATCCTCAATTGGGAAAAAAAGAAAAAGAAAAACAAAAGATGGATTCACGGGGGCCTAATCAAATGTCGCCACGGAGAGACAAGTTAAAGCATTCTGGGGTGCCCCAGTCGACGTGCTCCCTCGGTCCCTTAGCTAATAATTTCCCTCAATCCTGCCTCCGTTGACTGGTTCAAATGTTAGGAGGCAGGAGCTGGTTGGAGAAAAAGGACGCCGCCATTGACGAGTAAAAAGGTTGGTTAGTATTTTCCGCTTCCGGCGACAGGCCTTACTTTTTGAGTTGGCTTGTTATTGTCATCAATAATAATAGCACAAGTGTTCTAGGTTGACTGAGCCGGCCTGTTCCGAATCCTAAAACTAGGATCAGTTACTGTCAAAATTTTATCTAATATATCTACTAAGACCACATTGATTTGTCTCAACTCATTACTTTTCATCCTTGTAGGTGGCAACTACCGATGAGAACTGCTCCTTTAAGAAACATTCTGCTCAATTGATCGACGGAAGAACATTGTTATATAGCCGCTTTTAGGAACACCTCTTCTAACCTTTTGGCTCGCGACTCCCTTAAAGTTTCCTAGAACGTCATGTAAACAATTAGAGTTTCATGGAACATGATGGATTTTGGAAGACTCGTTTTGGGGGAGATTTTCGGGTCATCAAAACCGCGGGACTTGATTGAGTTCCTTCTCGTTGACTTCCCTCTCCGTCCTCTGTTTTCCATCCATCGGCGTCTCTTCGTTTCCTTCCTTCCCTCTTTTATCTTTCTAGCAGACCCTTCAGATTCTTGCCTCAGCTTCTTCTTTTTTCCTTTCCTTACTGCGTGAGTCACGATTCATTCTTCCTTGAAATAAGTGATCACTGCTCATCGAGCATCTATTCTCATCCGAACTCTTGAAAGCTTCATGCCTTGGAGCTCCCTATCTATCTAATCTAACCGTTCTGCATCTACTATATATCCTTCTCTCGCTTGTGGGAATGGAGAAGTACCTTTCAAACTCATCAAACAGAACATCGTCTTTGAAAGTATTGTTGCTACATGGGAGGCTTGATATATGGATTTACGAAGCGAGAAACCTCCCGGACATGGACGCGTTATCCAAGAACTTCGTTGGTATGTTCAGAACAAAAGTTTCCACCAGAATTGCTGATAAGATGGACGGCTTCATGCATAGTCAAAATTCGACGACCGATGCTTATGTTTCCGTTTCTGTATCAAATGCTGTGGTAGCAAGGACCAGTGTGATCCCCAATAACGAGAACCCAGTTTGGAATCAGCATTCTCGCGTTCCGATTGCGCATCATGCCGCGGAAGTGCAATTTTTGGTCAAGGATAGCGACGTGATCGGCTCTGAGCTCATTGGAACTGTTTCAATTCCAGTTGAGCAAATCTACTCCGGTGTGAAGGTAGAGGGCTATTTTCCGATACTTGATCCCAAGACGAAGCCTTGTAGGGATGGGGCTGCCCTGAAGCTCTCAATTCAGTACATCCCCATCGAGAGATTGGCGTCTTACAGTCTTGGAATTGCTGGCCTAGAGAACAGAGGGATTCCCGGTACATACTTCCCTTTGAGGAAGGGTGGAAAGGTCACGCTTTATCAGGACGCACATGTTCCGGACGATTGCCTTCCGGCCCTGCTCAGGCTTGAGGGAGATGCGCATTCCCAGCGTGGCAAGTGTTGGCGAGACATCTTCGAAGCAATAACCCGGGCACGACGATTCATTTACATCACTGGATGGTCGGTGTATCACATGGTCAGGCTGGTTCGGGAACAAGATTTCTACTCCGACACTCTAGGGGATCTTCTGAAGAAGAAGTCACAGGAAGGCGTGAGAGTCTTGCTTCTTGTTTGGGATGATTTCACTTCAAGGACCATTTTGGGTCTTCCAAAGGTGAAAATTTTAGCCGTGTTACTTTGAGTTCGACATATTACAATTTTTTTTTTTTTTTTATAATCCTTTGCGTTCTGCTGGGTTGATTATCATATGCAGGAGGGTAAAATGCAGACTCACGATGAGGAGACACGAAACTTCTTCAAGCACTCCTCAGTTCATGTTTTGCTTTGTCCTAGATCTGCTGGAAAACGGCACAGTTTGGTCAAGCAAGGGGTAACTTTCTAACAGGAAGCAACTGTGTTTGTTGTCAACCTTTTTAGTTGCCTTTCTTTCCCTTGTCTTTTCGACATGCTCACGGAAACGCCCATCGTTCCTGTTTCTGCTTTCCTACACAAATTTTGTTACTAACATCGTTGTGAAGCCGAAGCTACATCCCATTAATATATGATCTCCCATACTTCAGAATTGAACACACATATGAATGCATGCATGAATGCTTATATGTGCTAATGTGCACATATTACATATATGCTTCTGTTTACTCTTTCTGTCGCATGTAACTAAAATAGTAAATCCGCTTCTCTCTTATGAAATTTATTAAGGTGAAATTATGATTTGAAACCATCCTTTTCCAATCGATTGTGGCTCCACGTGGAAACAAGTTATATGCTAGGGAATACTTGTGATTTGATCAGTTATTAGAAATACGTGTTGATTATAATTGCTAAACTGTGCATTTTGCAGGAGACTGGAGTAATTTATACACATCATCAAAAGTCAGTGATATTGGACACCGATGCTGGCAATGGCAAGAGAAAAGTTACTGCATTTGTTGGAGGGCTAGATTTATGTGATGGGCGATATGATACTCCAAGCCATTCCTTGTTTAGGACGTTAGAAACTGTTCACAAGGACGATTATCACAACCCAACCTTTCCGGTAATTTAATTTCTTCTGCTCTGTCGTTTTCTTCTCCTTTTATGTTGATGTATATGCTTAAATATTTGATTTTTATTTTCCAGTTACGCACAACCCTTTAAATAGAGATCAGTAGTGAAACAATACTATGGTTTGATTGTCTTTCATTTTGAACTTCTAATTGTCATCAGCAAACTTCCTCTAAATTTTCATCGTCCTTCATTCTGTTGCTTGCTGACTGTTGAAACAGAAGATCGAAAAAGTCCTTTTGTCATTTTCCAGTCCTTCTCCCATCTTTGGAAGCATTTTGATTTTCAGGACGTCGTTACTTTAGGATGTGAAAATGTAAATTTGAATGAAAAAGCCATAGATAACGTATGTTGCTTTAAATATGTACCTGGTGACAAGTAGTGATCTTATTATGGTGCAGAATATCTCTCTGAAGAGGAGATTAATGTTGCAGGCTATCTATTAGATTCAGAACAATCATTTTTCTTTTGCCCGTGGCCCTTACAGGCAGGTGTAACTTCACCGAGGCAGCCGTGGCATGATTTACACAGCAAAATTGATGGCCCTGCTGCATATGATGTGTTGACAAACTTTGAGGAGAGGTGGTTGAAAGCATCAAAGCCCCGTGGAATTGACAAACTTAAAAGGTCTGAAGATGATGCGCTGCTCAAGCTTTCAAGCATCTCTGATATACTTGGAATAGAAGACGCTCCATACATGAACGAAAGTGACCCAGAAGCATGGCATGTACAGGTAACTCGTTCGTCCTAAGGAAGAGTTAGAAGTTATTTTTATGTGCATGGCAAAGCAATATTTAGATGCCATATTTGTTTCCATCCTTTGCTACTCTTTCTTATTGTGTCCCATGTCCTTACTCATTCGTCTTCCTTTTTCTCCGGCCCGCTTCAGATATTCCGTTCTATTGACTCCAATTCCGTCAAGGGCTTTCCGAAGGACCCAAAAGAAGCAATGAGCAAGGTTAAGTCGGTCTTCGTCTTCTCTAAAACTAATGGTTGTTTTACCTCTATACTGAGATGGGTTGTGCATGCGACAGAGTTTGACTTGTGGGAAGAACGTAAAGATTGACATGAGCATACATACTGCGTACGTTGAGGCAATTCGAGCAGCACAGCGTTTCATTTACATTGAGAACCAATACTTCATTGGGTCTTCGTACAACTGGTCTTCGCACGGTAATGTCGGTAAGTTTCAGCTTGTTCAGTCTCCGGATATTGTCATGTAAATTAAATTTGTGCGATATTTACATTCAGAAGACATCAAGTTATTTGCCGTCCATCGCGAGGGAAACACATTCGTGTGGCCAGACATTGCGTTGGCATCCTCAAACATATTCAAACTAAATCCAAACAGGAAAAGTTAGACAAGCAGGGGGAGAGGACGACTCCTAGACCAGAAGAACAGAGACAGAGAGAGAGGGAGACCGTGGGCTGAAAGGCGTTATTCCATTTTCCCCAAAAAAAAACCTAAATTTTGCACCATTAATTATGCAAAACTATTTATTTCCATCAATTACACCCATGTTTTTTCTGGGGAGATAATGAGAAATTAGTGTTAGAGCCAATTTTATATGAAGATTTTTGTGAAATCTAGAGTAAATATTTATGTGCCATACTGCCAAATGCCATGATGCGGTAGTCGTTTTGTGGCATGAGACAAACTCAACTAGGAAGTGAACTGAAATCCACCAACTCAGACAATGGAGCAATTTTGAGTCGAGTTTTTACAGTGTGTCCTATCCTCTACAGGTTTCTTGTTGATGTCACTGTAATAGTTGTTGGATAAAGGCGAAGGACAAAAGCTGATGTTCTTATGTACCACGCCTTCTGAACAATTTTCAGTTGCCTTCTCAGGGGCAAAGTTCATTTGGATGACTTGAGCTTTGCAACTGCAAACATTCTCATGTTAGATGCAGTGAAACTTCTATAACTATCTGAAAAGCTGACCTGATGTAATCAGCATTCCGAACAACTTTCTGTTGCTTCCTTAGGGGCGAGTTCATGCGGATGACTTGAGTTGGTCATGTTAGAGACAGTAACACTTCTATGAACTTTGTTATTTTCACCATGTAATTGCTGCTTTAATAAACCACGTGTCGCTTATTGGGAACTCTTTTTGGTTGGCACTTTCTGAACCCAATGCTGAGATTATTTTAGATCGGGTTGCTTGTTAGCACAAGTTCATATATTTCTCATTGCAACCAGAAACAAAGATTAATTAATGTACTGTAAGTTTGGTAATTCCGCTTATTTGATATATTTATGCATCTCCGTTATTACTTCAGCTTTATTATTCGCCGCGTGTAGGTGCTGACAACCTAATACCTATGGAAATAGCCTTAAAGATTTCAGAAAAAATTAAAGCCAAGGAAAGATTCTCTGCCTACGTTGTAATTCCGATGTGGCCTGAGGGTGTTCCAACTGATATTCCCACCCAGAGAATCCTCTATTGGCAGGTGAGGTCATTATGATAAAATTTTCAGATATCTTTCTTGCCATGGTTTTAAAATCTATTTAAATTACTTCTAGAATGACCATGTTTTGATATGCTAATCATATAACAATTTTCTTTTCAAGAGAATATGTGTGTGTTCATCTCAGGCCTGATATTTATTCCCCTTCTGCTAGTATCACTCGCATGTTGTTTCGGTACACTGGGCCATTGCCTGTTGAATTAAGGATTCTAATATTACCGAGTTTTTTCTGGTGTATATTGTTGCTCATTTCCTGTTACATATGTAGCATATGACAATGGAAATGATGTATGAGAGGATCTACAGAGCCTTGGAAGAGGTTGGCCTTGAAAAGACATGCCACCCACGTGATTATTTGACCTTTTTCTGCCTCGGTAACCGTGAAACAGAAGATCGGAATATTTCATCTCCAAGTCTAAATGCAGATAACAGTCGTACTCCTCAGGTGACTTTAAACCTTATTAATGTAAATTAGTTCCTCATTTGAGCACAAAGGTGTTTACGTTCTGCAAATTCATCTATTTCAAAATCTTCTTCTTCAGACAAGATAATTGTTCTGTGATCCACTTCTTTCTCTCTCACGAGTATAACTTGCTGCCAAAGTTCTTTCACAACTTCAAATCTAGTTAATTGCATTATGTAGGCACTTGCTCAGAAGAACCGTCGCTTCATGATTTACGTCCATTCCAAAGGAATGATAGTCGACGATGAGTATGTAATCTTGGGATCAGCGAATATCAACCAGCGATCTTTGGACGGATCAAGAGATTCAGAGATTGCAATGGGTGCTTATCAACCTCAGCATCTGCGGAAAAGAAATTCATCTCATACAAAAGGGCAGGTATCGACCACATCTCATTCTCTGCTGCCAAGGCAAAGATGGCCTTTTTATGCAGGCATAAGCTTAATTACTTCTAGTTCTAGGGTGCTTGCTTTAGATTTCCAACATGAAGAAATTATTTACTCTTTACAAGGGAATAAATAGCCGTCTTGTTTGCCACTCTCATTGGACCTACATATCATATGCATATTTATTCTAGCAGCAAAGGTTCATTCTTTTTTCGTCCCGTTGCATATATTAATCTGACACGACTAATGCTGGTAGCATGTCTTTGATGAGAGGGACCTAATTGGAGGTCAATTTGTGACTCTGCTTGTAGTTACTAGCTCCTATTTGTTATGTGTTCATCTTGAAGCAAGCCACGTCCTAGATCATTCCCCTCAGGATTTAATGAATCATCTGCCTTAGTATTTTTCTGTTTTGATGCATATGCGGTGATGACGCAGGAGCGGAGCAACAAGTTCTTTCGAATTTTATTCATTATTCTTCTTGTTTGGATCCAAACCCGTAGATCGTTTTTACTTTTTAGCCTATTTAAAGGTGTTTAAGCCTCATTTGTAATCAGTTGTTGAGTGAATGAAAGCCCTAATGGCTATTTTGCCTTCTCTTTCCATTGTCCGTTCTCTTTTGCATCTCTTTTTCGTTTATTCTTAGATTTGTTAGGCGCTTGATCGTGGATTAGAGGAGTCGTCCTCTTTTCCACTGCGTCAGGTGATCTTTGAGAACTTACCGACTTCTTTAAAACTTGTTAGACAGTTAGTTAAGACCTGTTTGTAGATTGCGTTACATGCCATAATTTATTGACGTGTAAGTTGTGCAATATCTTTTCTTTGTTCTCTAGATCTATGGCTACCGTATGTCCCTCTGGGCGGAGCACTTGGGAGTATTGGAGGAATGTTTCAGACACCCAGATAGCCTGGATTGTATGAGAAGAATTAACCAGTTGGCAGAGTTAAACTGGCAACAGTTTGCAGCAAATGAGGTTACAGAGATGAGAGGGCATCTTCTGAGGTACCCAGTTGACGTTGATTCTGGAGGCAAAGTAAAGGCTCTTCCTGGATGTGAAACTTTCCCAGATTGTGGAGGCAAGATATTAGGGACCTTTACATTCGTTAAAGAAAATCTGACGGTGTAAAGTTAGTAACTACAAGCAGAGTGTTTTGAAAAGGATTAAGTGTAGCGGGTAGTTTTCTCTGCCTCCGCCATCCACCAATACGGATCTGCATATATAGTGCCCTACAAATGAAGCTACTATTTTCATATCTTACTTGGTTCGGTCATTACCGTGTAACTGTAGTTCATGTGTTGCTAATTATTGGAAGTGCTATTCTGTTTTATGTATAAATAACTATGTTGAGGTTACAAATTGGGTTTCGGAATGCAACATTCATGTCCTTCAACGAATCCAAATTTAAATATGGAGCATATTCTGATGAAGATGGTACCTGTTGTGATATCTGCATATTGCGTACACAGAGTAGTTGAACGAGTTTAGTTGAATTTTGGTGGGTTGCCATTGTCACATAATATTCAAATATCAGGATGAAAGAGAGGGGGAGAGAGACAGAAATGAAAAGGGAAAGAGAAAATAGAAGTTGGGCAAATTCAACCTGCTGGAGCGAATTCCATTCTTTTCTTTTCAAAGTTAATTTTATTCATTAACAAACTATAATTTTTCAAAACAAAAATTGTAGTTTCAGAAAACAGCCCACGGGGTCGCTAATGCGTTGAGACAAGATCTGATTCCAAGATTTGATAGTTTCCTGTCGTATCAAAATCAAATTTAATTTTAGCCTGACTGTCAATGCAACCAGGCGTTGCAAACGTAGCCGCTTGATCAATTTGGGCTGGGCCATGTTCTCCACCGCGGGGCTCCTAACTTGTCTGCCTTGGTCTGCAATGTATCATATGCTGATAGTGATACAGACTATATTATAATCATCTTTTAAAAACAACGAGAATGAACACCGAACCTCACGTCTGCTAGTCACAAGCACAGCCATGTGGCAACAGGAATAGTTTGCACAAAAGTTGCAAGTTTTATACCTTTGTTTCAGAAATTTCGGGCTACATTTTTCTTTCGTACTTTGTTTGCGCTCGTGTTTGTTTTTCTTCTTCGGGCTTTTTCATCGGCCGACTGCCGTTTGAACGTGGCGGGCACGACTTCTGCTTTATTACTCTTCCAACGGCCAAGCTTTTGCCCAATCCCTTTCCCGTCCCATAGCGCTCCCGCCGGTAAATATGAAAACACCCAAAAACCCCCGTCCGCCTGCACGTTAGCCTCCGACCGGATCCTCAACTCTTCCACCTTCCCGGTAAGGAAGATCCGATCCACTGACAACGTTCAACCTTCAAACTGTCTTCATCTCAGACCGGGTCGTCGTGGGCCACAATCTGACCAATTTCCCAATCCAGCTCATACGGTTCATGCTTCGGGTCGTCAAGGCCGCCTCCGTTGACGGCGCCCAGTTGGGCAATGACAACGCCGTTGTGGGAACCAAATTGTATTTTTAGTAACATTTTCAAATATAAGGCCAGAAAGGTCAACGGTGACGGAAAACACATCTAACGTTTTCATATTCTTCAAAGCATACCTGATTTTTTCTCTGATTAACCAAAGCAGTGTGCAAGTATTCTTGCAAATTTAGTTGTTAGAGAAGTAAATATTTATCATTTTACCGTTTCAATTGAGTTATTTGGACATAATTTACTAGGTTGTGATGCTGTTCAATACAGTTAAGAAAGTTGATGCAAATTCATGAGCATACGGTTGGAATATTGCCGAAAGTATTTTGGTAATTCCTTATGGTAATACTGTAAAAGTTAAGTGCTCTTTTAACAATACGAAAAAGTTAGGTGTACTTTATTGTCTCGGACAGCCAAAGTGTGTTCCGAAATTTTTCCTATTTTTTATATCCTACCAAGACCCAACTGTCCGGATCACTTGGTCTCCCCTTTTCCTTCGACGACTCTCTTTTCTTCCTTCCTCTCCACTCATTGCGGGCGAAGGCTTCTTTCAGCAGCTGCTACAAGGCAGCAGGTGGTTCAAAGTGGAACTTCTTCTTCTTCTTCTTCTAGTTCGTTAACCAGGTAACTCATTCACGCTGAGCCTCGGAATGTGTCTAGAGTCATGTTTTATACTTCGATCTAGCAAGAAAAGTGAAAAGAAAAAAAAAAAAAAAAGGAAAGAAAGGAAAATTATCATTCATAATACAACTAAAAACCTGCCATAATCTGTTTCGGATAGCAGGATTTATAAAAGAGCAAATTGTGTGTGTGTGCGTTTTTCTTCTTCTAATCTAATCTGTGGGCATGCCTGAATTTGATATCCGTTCGTTCTGCTTCCGACTTGCCATGCTCCTGCTTTAAAATGGCTTATTAAAGATGGTTAATTGCCGAATCCATTTTTATTCTAATGGGCCAGAATCAGCAACGTTATAGATGTGTACTTAACCAAATTCATCCTCTTATGCATTATGAACTAGGATTACTACAGATCATGGCTTCAGAGATTGGTAGTGTGTCTTCCTTGTGGTGTTTTATTTCTGACCTATTACGCCTGTCTCTGGTTCTCCGTTATGCTTGATTAGATCTAATCTGTTTCACAGGTCTGTTTGATATGACTTTTGCCTTTGCGGAACTTAATTAAGACTTTAGCTTGGACCTGCTTTACTTTTAAGTATTTTTTATCTACCATTTTTTTTTTGCTTCTGGTTAATTTCTGATTGATAGGCTTAAGATTATTCAGTCGGTGTTGCACACGTTATTTTAGGAAAAGGAAGGAAGAAAATCAAACTGAGTTCACCGTGTCTGGACCTGTTTCTGCCTCATCTAAAAGCAGATGTTTTTGGGTCCATTTAGAAAAAGACAACAATAAAAAGGAGACCTTCCTTAGCATGCTGACTTTAGTTCTCTTTCTTTTTCCTGACACGAGGTGAATGCATGTCTGTTTCATGCAGTGGCAGGTCGTGCATCAGATCGATCATTTTGGTTGGATGAGATCCCTTTTGTAGAGTGCTATTTGAGTGTTTCTTAATTTGGTGCAGTTATTTTATATGAGCTTTTTCATTGATCCGCTGTTATCTGTTCCTGATCCATAGTAACACAAACCCTATCCAGTTCAGTTATTGAACTGTCTTTCAGCTTTAACTAGACCTGATCCATTTCTGTTCCGTTTTGAGACTGGCCTAACTGTGCCAGGTTGGAAAAGATGACTTGTTTTCGCTTGTTAAAACCCGGTCGGCACCTGTGTGGGCAATCCATTCGCAGCATGCATCTTTGGAACATGTTTGCCTTCAGCTGGTTGTATTCAAATATTTATAGTACATCTCTAAGAGTCTCGTATATGAAAACCTGCCACACTACACACATCAGATATGTCACATAACTAAAGACCTGCCACACTACACACATCAGAGATGTCACATAACTGAAAACCTGTGATAATGCCCGATGGAGTGCCAGTGACAACCAAAAAGAGTGAAGATCTAATTAAAGTTATGTCTTCCAACAGATAAAAATATAATTTTCTGAACAGATAGTTGCTTTCTTTTACAGGTTTCTTGACAGATTGCTATTGATCTTCTTCCAATTTTGATATTTTCAGCAATTTAATATGTTCCAAAAACGTAATTAAATTGTTTATAAGGTCATTTTCTCCATACTCCGTCTGTTAACTTTGTCTTGTTATTTCTTATAGGTGGTGGAGCTGAGGACTGCTCCTGCAAGAGTAACTACACTGGATTGTATGACAAGTCAGCACCATGTCTTGACGAGAAACTTATTTTGCACCTGAATCTGATAATTTTTCTTCCTGCGTTGAGGTTATCCTTGAAACTGAGGTGGGATTCTTGGGTTGTGAGATGATCACCTACATAACAAGCTGAACTCACAGCAGCTTGATTATTTCATCTAGAGAAGAACCCATCCTGTTTAGTCTGCATTTCTCTTGCTTTATGATAATGGATAAGTACCATTCAAATTCATTAAATGGAAATCAAAGACCCTATTATCCTCCGCCTGCCTCTTATGACAGACCTCCAATGTGTCCGCCACCTCAAAGTCCATATCCTCCTCCTCCTGTGTCTAATCATCCCGGTGTTCCTACCTTTGATCGTGTGCCTTCAAACTCGTACTCATTCCCTCATTCAGAGCCACAGTTTTCATATCCACATCTTAATCCTCATCTCTCGCCTAATTTTTATCCTAATCCTCCTCCCATGCCACCGCAGCCACCTGCTCCACCTTTTGGGTACCCACCAGATTTTCAACATGGGGGTTTCTATCAGAATCTTACTTCCTACCATCATAATCAGCATTATCAGTCTGACCAATTTCCTTATCAGGAAAATCCTCATTCTTATCAAGGGAGTCATCCCTCTTTAGCTTCAAGCTTGTCTAGCCACAACTCTTTCAATTTATGCACACCTTCAGCTCCTACTTTTTCACCGGATTATGTTGGGGCCTCTGGCCACTTGTCTGATGGTCAACCTACCTCTGGTACTCTTTCTGCTTCTAGCTCATTCAGTGGAAGCCAGAGGCAGGATTCAGGGTATTTATATCCTGGTGTTTACAATCCCCAAGCTTATTCATTCTCTGAAGATTCACAGCATAGTGTAAACCAACAGATAGTCTTGCATTCGGAAGGTAAAACATCTCTGAAAGTGTTGTTGCTTCATGGGAGTCTTGATATATGGATTTATGAAGCAAGAAACCTTCCCAACATGGATATGCTCTCCAAGAGTTTGAGTGACATGTTGAGGATAAAAGTTTCTACCAGAGTTGCTGATAAGATTGACCAGCACATGCCTAGTCAACATTCGATAACAAGCGACCCCTATGTTTCTGTTTCTATATCAAAAGCTGTGATAGCAAGGACCTATGTGATCTCTAATAACGAAAACCCCATCTGGAACCAGTATTCTCGTGTTCCAGTCGCACACCACGCTGCAGAAGTGCAATTCTTTGTTAAGGATAGTGACATGGTCGGCTCTCAGCTAATTGGAACTGTATCGATCCCAGTGGAAAAAATCTACTCTGGTTTGAAGGTAGAGGGCTCTTTTCAGATCCTTGGTCCCGACAGAAGACCCTGCAAAACTGGGGCTACCTTGAAGATCTCAATTCAGTATACCCCCATTGAGAGACTAACATCATATAATCTTGGAGTTGTTGGCCAAGACCATAGAGGGATTCCTGGTACATACTTCCCTGTGAGGAAGGGTGGAATAGTTACACTTTATCAGGATGCACATGTTCCAGATGGTTGCCTTCCATCTTTGAGGCTTGATGGTAACATGCCCTACCAACATGGAAAGTGCTGGTGGGACATCTTTGAAGCAATCAAGCGGGCAAGTCGTTTGATCTACATTACTGGATGGTCAGTGTATCACATGGTTAGGCTGGTTCGGGAACCAGGTTACTACTCTGACACTCTAGGGGATCTTCTGAAGAAAAAGTCACAGGAAGGTGTAAGGGTCCTACTTCTTGTTTGGGATGATCCTACTTCAAGGAGCCTTTTCGGATTTCAGACGGTATAGATTTCTTCCTGTTATATATGGACCTCTTTACAATTTTTGATGATATTGAATTCATAGCTAGTAATGCATATATCTAGTTAAACTTAAAGTTAGAAGCTTGTTATAGGATGACTGGTTATACAGGTGATAGCATGAGGTGGTTATTACCATAGCTGAATAATTGTTGCATAATCGGTTCCCCATTTATGATTTCTTTTCTTCTAAGGTGTGAGAGTTCCATGTTTAATTTTTTTATATAGAATATAGAAGTAGCAGAAAAATATTTCATCGGATGATGAGTACAGCATAAATCATCTTGGCTATTATTTTATGCTCATAACTGGATGTTTGTACGTAGTGCACAATACTTCAAATTCATGGTTGGTCATTCTGTCATGATCAATAATTTTCAAATGCTTGAATGATTTCTTTTATTCTTTCAGTAACTTGCATACAGGAACAGGAAAAAATGCCTCAGTCATTGAGAGCCACATTCTTAATAATAACTAATGTTGGTTCATCATATGCAGGATGGCATGATGCAAACTCATGATGAGGAGACACGCAAATTTTTTAAACATTCTTCAGTTCGTGTGCTTCTCTGTCCTCGATTTGCTGGGAAACGTCATAGTTGGGTCAAGCAACAGGTGATCCTTTAACAGGGAAAGCTACTTATTTCTTTCTTGACCTTTTAATTCAATTTTAAATTTTATCTTGGTACTTTTCAGTACATAATACATACGTTAGATATGCTTTCGAGACCTTATTTCATGTTTGTGCTTCCTGAATAATTTCTTGATCTTAAGATCCGTTTGGCAACCTTGGTGTGGGACCACTGTCTGCACCTCGTTTATATATATTCTGGTGTATTTAACTAAAGGAGTATTCAACCCTTGTTAATTCTAGAACATAAGTACACCCAGTGGTGGAGCCAGGATTTTTTGGCTGGGTCACTCTAGTCACCAGCCCAGGTTTGGTGTGGGCAGAACATGTACATTTGAATTATCATAGTGTAATTTCAAGTTATCCCATTGAAATGTTTGATGAGCTGATGCGGGCAGTGGCCCACACCAGCCCCCATGTATCTCTGCCACTGAGTACACCTGTACCTTCTGTTATTCCACAAGTACAACTTTCTCTCTCTCTTTTCAGCTTCTAAAATTTTGGTAAAGTTCTGTCTTGTTGTAAAATCATTCTTCTCCAACAATTGGTTTCTTTGTGGAGACATTTTTCCATAGGATTGTTGGGTTCTGCAACTCCCTTCATAGATTTATTAGGGTGGTGACGTATCCTGATGTGCACATGTAAGATGGAAAGGTTTGTTGATTATCGATTGCTAAACCTTCTCTTTTACAGGAAACTGGGGCAATTTATACTCATCACCAAAAGTCGGTGATCTTGGATGCTGATGCTGGCAATGGCAAGAGAAAAATTATTGCTTTTGTTGGCGGGCTGGATTTATGTGATGGGCGATATGATACTCCTAAGCATTCGTTATTTAGGACTTTGGAGACTATCCACAAAGAAGATTATCATAACCCAACATTTCCAGTAATTTTCTTCCTCTGCTATTAGTTTTATCTTAATTAATTGTTGGATTTAGTTATTTGAGAAGCCAACAAGAAGTTGTGCTTCGTGGGCTTGGCCATTACTTCCCATCGCACTATAGCATGTAAAGTAAGGTTTGATTTTCAGCTTATATATTTTTCAATCTGCCTTCTCCATTGTACAGAGAAACTATTGATGAGGTTAGTGGCAGGAGCTTATTAATACGAGAAAGGCATTATGATGTGGATTGACTTCCAATATCTTCTTGTCATTGGGAATACTTAGTCTTTGGTTTTTTGCTTTCTAAATCTTTTGCTGTTAAAATTTTCTTGTTCTTAAATATTCTCTGCATCATTCTCCTAATTCTGGAAGAATTTCAGTTTGCATTCTGTCCTTCTCCTGTGATATACTGTAAAATCAGCAAAGCTATAACCATAGTTAATATTGCTTCATCTACATGATAACAAGCAATAGTCTTACAATCATGCATATCTGTCTGCCAGGAGTTTGTTGAGACAACAATCGGATTGCAAGCTATAACATTCAGAACATTCATTTTTCTGTTAATGTGGCCCTTATAGGCAGGTGTGACTTCCCCAAGGGAGCCGTGGCATGATTTACACTGCAAAATTGATGGCCCTGCTGCTTATGATGTCTTGACAAACTTTGAAGAGAGGTGGTTAAAAGTTTCAAAACCCCGTGGAATTGACAAACTTAGAAGGTCTGAAGATGATTCACTACTGAAGCTTTCAGGCATTTCTGAGATACTTAGCATAGAAGATGCACCATGTTTAAATGAAAATGATCCAGAAGCATGGCATGTACAGGTAATTCATTGTTTCTATGGAAGAGGTGCATGCTATGTCACATAGGTACGGGTACGGGTGCGGGTACCGATATTGGTACGGGTACGGGCCATTTTCAAAAAACGTGGGTACGGGGGTACGGCCGTACACACGGACATATATATATATATATATATCAAAAAATTTTGAACAATAACAAAATGCTAAGGGTGTTCCTTTAAATACATTTTTCTTGAATTTTTATAATTTTTACTAGTTTTTTCTGATTTTTTCTGATTTTTCCTGATTTTTTTCTGATTTTTTAAAGATTTTTATTGATTTTTTTGATTTTTTTTATTTTCCCGCCGTACCCGTACCGGTAGGGTACGGGGCCCTCCTAGCCGTACCCATGTGACTAGGGGTGCATGCTATATATATGGACATAATATTGCAATTAGATGCCTTCTTTGCTTCCATCTTTTCCTTTTATGATTATTGTATTCCATCTCCCTATGGGTTGGTTTTCTGTTTCCTTATATCATTCATGTTCCTTTTCCTATGACTGCAGATATTCAGGTCAATTGACTCCAATTCTGTCAAGGGCTTTCCTAAGGATCCAAAACTAGCATTAAGCAAAGTTAAATTGCTTTGTTCTCTCTCTCTCCTCCCCCCCTGCTCTCTCTCTCTCTCTCTTGAATGGCTGCGTATTTTCTATACTAAGATAAATTGTGCATGTGACAGAATTTGACATGTGGCAAAAATGTAATGATTGATATGAGCATACAAACAGCATATGTTGAGGCCATTCGAGCAGCACAACATTTCATTTATGTCGAGAATCAATACTTCATTGGCTCTTCATACAACTGGTCTTCAAACAGCGATGCAGGTTAGTTTTAGCTAAGTCAATTTAATGTTGCTGGATTCACGGACCTGGTGTTGTAATGTTTGTACTATCTTCAGACGAATCTGAGTCTATAATACCTAAAAAGTTAAAAAAATTATTGATGCAGCCAGAAAACCTGCCTTGATATCTACTATCTGCAAAAATTTATACAAACTAAATTGGAAGGAAAGTTGGACAAGGAGGGAGGTGAGTGGGCTGATTATTCACTGATTAGTGGCCATGACCCTAAACCAAAGTAGGATCAAAATGCCTAGCCCATTTCTAATAGACATAAGTTGTATGTAAGGTTATATACTTATATTTGCTTTTTCGGGTGTGATACTTATACCTCAGTTCCTGTGGCAGTCCTACTAATTGTTCAATCCCTTCCAAAGTGAAGCCCATGCCCAAAAGCATTATACATTTACTGGTTTACTATTTAACTGTTTGAACTGGGTGCTTCTACAAGGCAGAAGCACCTATCTCAAGATGTCGAAGTGTCACTGCAGCTGCATCTGTGGGTGAAGGTGAAGACAACAAAAGTATGATGTGAGCAGCAGAGGGTTTATGGTTAAGTTTGTTAACAAACAAATAATAGAGGAATTGATTAAGGCTATTTTTGCAATTTTCCCCTTCTTTCTCTTCTTTGTCATCTTTTTGCTTCTCTGGGTATTGAGCCTAGATTTAGTACAAACTTCATCATTTGGGACCTGTAGCACGCCATGCCTAGACTAAATCCTTTAGGTGGAAGTAATGCTTGATATGTTCTAATTTCTAAATTATTCTTTTCATACTAACATTACAATCTGTGCAAAATTTCCGAAATAAATGTGTCAGGATAGTCCATCCAATAGTCTATATTTGAGCTATATATGCCCGAAATCTCTACTGGTTGTAAGTGCAACTGAGGTCAGTTGCTGGATAAAGGGCCTCTGTGCGGCTATGCCATACTGGGCCCTGTGTTTTATTATTTTTTCAGGGCAATTTTATGTTCTGTCAAGATGATGACTTAAGAATAGGAAAATGCATAGGCTCTAGAGTTGGCAACACTTTATCACATCCCTGTTGTTCATCTCCATATAATTGGTGTTACATTGCTGCAAGAAGCTTTTTACTAGGAAACAAATCTCTAATTACTTTTTTCATAGTACGTAGCATCATAGCATGAAGCTGAGATTTGACAGTGAGGTTACTTGTCAGTACGTATATCACATGTTGTCTTCCTATTTTTGTTATTGTTAATGGAATGAAATCATTTACTGTAAAACTGTAAAATTTATTGCTTTTCTGATGTCTGTATGTGTCTTTGCTCATGATGTTGTCTTTAACTTTATTAATCATGACATGCAGGGGCGAACAATCTTATACCCATGGAAATAGCTCTAAAAATTGCGGAAAAAATAAAAGCAAAGAAAAGATTTTCTGCATATGTTGTAATCCCAATGTGGCCTGAGGGTGTACCGACTAGTACCGCTACACAGAGAATTCTCTATTGGCAGGTGAGGGAATCATAATATTCTTGAGATCTATTTCTTGCCAGTATCTCAAAATCTGTTTAAAGCATTTTAGTACAATTGTTCTGATATGATATTTTCGAAGCTAATAACACTGATTTCCTCTATTGGCAGGTGAGAGCATCATATATTCTTGAGACCTATTTTTTTGCCAGTATTTCAAAATCTATTTGCAGTATTCTAGTTCAATTGTTTTGATATGTTAATCTTGACACTAGTGACACTAATTTGCTTTCAAGAGGATGCATCTGGTTATCTATAGCCTGACACTACCTATGTACAGTTCTCTCTTCTACTAGGATCTAATCATATGTTATTTCAGTAGATCTATACATTTTATTGCCAGATGATGTCCTGCCATCAGTCGAAGTTAGGATCATAATGTTACCAAGTGATATGGTACTGTTTGTCATTCCCTTTTATTTGTGCAGCATAAGACAATGCAAATGATGTACGAGACAATTTTCAAAGCATTGGAAGAAGTTGGCCTTGAAAAGACGTACCACCCACGTGATTATTTGACTTTTTTCTGCCTTGGAAACCGTGAAACAAAAGATGGGAATATTACTTCATCTTCAAGTTCAGCTGCAGAAAATACTCCACAGGTAACTTTAGTCCTTATTTTGGCTTACTGATTCAGTATCAATGTGTTGCTTTTCTTTCTGTAAATTCACTTCCAAATTCATTTGGTCCCATCATTCCATGATTTTTTGGTTCTCCTGTTCACGTATCATTTTTCTCACATTTTCTTGTCTCACTGACAAAGTAACTTGCAAGTGTTCTCTTACATCTTCAAAACCTACGTAAATGTTTTTTGTGCATTAAATAGGCACTCGCTCAGAGGAACCGTCGCTTCATGATCTATGTCCATTCTAAAGGTATGATAGTCGATGATGAATATTTGATCTTGGGATCGGCAAATATCAACCAGCGCTCTATGGATGGTACAAGAGACTCAGAGATTGCAATGGGTGCTTATCAACCTCACCATACATGGGCAAGGAAATCATCTAGTCCACAAGGACAGGTAATGATCAGATTCCCAGCTGTGTTGTGCTAAACATGGTCTTTCTATTACATAAGCTTATTTTACCATTCAGGAAACTTGTCTAAATGCCTCGTACTAATGTTATCAATTATTGTCTTTCCCCGCATACTTCCAGTTACATTTTGAACTGTTCTGAAGCTTCACAAATCCCTGATACTAATTGTAAAATATTTCTTGGTTTTGTATGCTGCTTACTTCATTCTATCTTATAGATTACAGGCTCAGTAAGAGTGAAGCCATTTTCTGGTGATCTACTTAACTAGCCATTAGCATGGCTCAAAAGCTGCCAATGATGGATTGGTGGTGAACAAACACACACACACAGAGATATGAAGGGGGGGGGGGGGGGGTTCGTAATGTTTTACCTTTCGTTTCAGTATTTCATTCCCATTTACTGTACGACATATGGGAAGTGTGCCCCACTTGATCCTGCACCATAGTTCTACGGTTTGAGTCTCTGACTAATCACATCCTCTTTTTAGGACAGCAGTTTAGGTGCCAGGACGTACTTCGTTGTGATATTATGGGATGAATTCAAAGTGATGACTTGATACTCCTAAACTTCCTCTTATATACTTGTTCGTATTATACAATAAACATCTGCATATACATCTTCACAATTGCAGTCCATCTTGTAAAACCATATATTTTTCATATTCTTTTCCGTATAGCCCAGTCCACTACTTTGTCCTAATTTACTGGTCCACCACTAGTTTTACCATTCGAATCCTCATTTTGGATCACATGTTAGAACTTTTCATGCTCAAAAACTAAAGAAAATATCCCTTGTTTGCCATCTTATTGGACCAACACATCCCATCCATCACTGCATGTTTATTATGTTTTAGCGTTCTGTTTCATGCAATTTTTACAATGAAGGTTCATGTTGTACATAGATTCATAGTGCTCTATGATGCTGGCACAAGTAAATAGTGCACAAGTTTTACTAGTTCTTGCTATTATCTTTTCATCTAAATGATTTGACAGGCTGTTCCTCGCTATTGGACAAAATAAATTTGCCTCATAATTATGCTTATCTTGTATTTTTCATTTTTTAGCAATCTCTTTAAATTTGTCTACGCCATAATGATTTCATTAGATGCATATTTTAGATTTTTCTTGTAGATTGCAGTATTGCACTATAGATATTTGAATGTCACTTGCTTACACCTTCATTCTGCAATAACTTTTTTTGTTATCTAGATCTATGGCTACCGTATGTCCCTCTGGGCGGAGCACTTGGGAGGATTGGAGGATTGTTTTAGACAGCCAGAGAGTCTGGAATGTATGAGAAGAATTAACCAGTTGGCAGAGTTAAACTGGCAACAGTTTGCAGCAACTGAGGTTACAGACATGAGAGGGCATCTTTTGAGGTACCCAGTTGACGTTGATTCTGGAGGCAAAGTAAAGGCTCTTCCTGGATGTGAAACTTTCCCAGATTGTGGAGGCAAGATATTAGGGACCTTTACATTCGTTCAAGAAAATCTGACGTTGTAAAATCAGTTGAGGAGCAAACATGTTGGCCGAGCACCTTCGTATGGCTCCTTATTTTTCTTCGTAATTGATCTCGATGCTGTGAAACTGCTGTTTAACTATGCAAGTCAATTTAGTCCGGAAACGAGTGCCTTTTGTACATGTCCATTCTCTACAGGGTGTTTTTGCCTACACGTGAGGCTCGTGAGATTGCCGCGTATATCTACGTGCAGGTTGCCGCGCTTGCGTTCCTTGGGACCTAATTTTCTGAAACTACAAGTGTGACGTGAGGCTCGTGAGAAAATTGCTCTACAGGGTGTTTTTGCTTCACTCTAAACCGTTGACGTGGTTTTATTTTGTATTCGCTCTAACGTGTATTTAAGGTTTCATTATAAAAAGGTTTAAGCTTAATTTTGCATGCCCACATGTTATTGCGGCATTGATTTTTTTCACACCTATGAAAGGTACATATTGACAAAGCCGCCTTGCAGCACAGAGTCACAGGCCATGGGCCCATAAACTAACCTCTCTTGCACAGAGGACACCCATGGGAGGTCCCCTTGTTGATCACCAACGAAGCTAAGCGAACAATTGAAACGAAACCCCTCCGAAGAGGTGAAGCCGACCATGAACGATTCTTTGCCATGAATAAACTTGTGGGTGAAGCCTGTACACAGGCAAGAAGCAGGGCAGATTGCTAACATTTTTTCTTTCAACCTTTGAAGCCATCTTTCTGCTCGACTTTATCCTTAACGCCGTTCATGCAAACACAGTCCTCTCATGCCCTGGTTGTGTTCTTGATGTTCATTCTTAAATGTAACCCTCCGTGTGATGACTTATCACCTCGTATACGCTCATAACTGGTCCTTTTGAGCAATCAAGCTCTGCTGGCAAAGCAGCTTCAGCTTTTCTACCAAGCAGTCACTCTACTGCCTATCCATGATTTCCAGAAAAGTAGAGCTCAGAATCTCGGATGCTTTGGAGGGAGGCGGCCAGAGAAGGACTTGCCCTTCTCGTGTCTAGTAACTGCTCCTGCTTCAACAAACTGTTGCAGGTCCATGCCAAGATAGTCTCGCTGGGTCAGCACCAGAATGCTTTCCTGGCCAGCCTCCTCATCACCAAGTATTGCTCCTTTGGTCGCACTCAAGCGGCCCGTCTTGTCCTCCGTTCTGTCCAATACAAGCCTGGTTCTCTCTTATGGAATTCAATGATGAGGGGTTGCTTGAAGAACCGCCAATTTGGGTGGGCTCTCGATGTTTACCATGAAATGGTATCCTTTAAGAGTCAAGCAGATGAGCAGACGTTCCATCTTGTTATCAAGGCGTGTACCGAGTTAGCGGAGCTTGATTTTGCGATAGGTGTTCATGAGAGTATGAAGATGGGAGGGGTTGAGCTGGGCGCTCTTGTTGGGACTGAGTTGATCAACATATACTGCAAATTTGGTCGGGTGGACGTAGGGCGTCAAGTGTTTGATGAAATGCTTGAGAAAGATTCTGTTTCTTGGAATGCCATGATTGCAGGTTACGCACGAAGTGGGTTGCTCTACGATGCCATGAAATTGTTCTGCTGCATGCGATGTTCTGGTAATGTGGTTCGTCCAACCGAAGCCACATTCATCAGCTTGATCTCAGCGTGTGGGAATTCTAGATGGTTGATCGTGGGCGAGGTGGTTTGTGCTGACGTGATGAAGCTAGGATTTGAAAACTTTGTGTCACTATGCAACTCGATCATAGAGATGTACAATAAGTGCAAGTGTGTGGCTGTTGCTTCCAAGCTGTTTGACGGAATGCTGGGTAAGGATGTTGTATCATGGAATTCCATGATCGCAGGCTATGCACAAAATGGATGCGAAAAGGAAGCGCTTCTGCTTTTCCATCGAATGCTACGTCATGCCGCGGTGATGCCAACTAGAGCGACTCTGCTCAATGTTTTACGTGCCTGTGCTGATCTGCGTCTTTGGCAGGAGGGTGAACGGATAGTGAAATATTGCAGAGACAAAGCAGGTTTAGAAATGGATGTTTCTCTCGGTACTGCCCTTATTAGCATGTACACGAAGTGCAGAAAAATGAATGCTGCCCTAAAATTGTTCAGTCGAATGCCAGATAGGGATGTTATTACTTGGAACACCATGGTCAAAGCTTATGTGGACCTTGAACAATACAATGAGCTGTCCAATTTCTTGTTCAACATGCAGTGCCATGGGATTCTTCCTGACGAGGTAACCATGCTAATCATTCTTCCCATGCTTGCTTCTACTGCATCTCTGAGGAAAGGAAATGAAACACATGCTTGTGTAATCAAAAGAGGACTTAATACAGATAGAGCTGTAGCTAATGCTTTGATTGATATGTATGCAAAGTGTGGAAAAATTTCATATTCGCGTGCGGTCTTCGAAAGGATCTTAGATAAAGATGTCGTGTCATGGACTGCTATAATATCAGGCTATGCAATACATGGAGATTGCAATGAGGCACTCTCCCTGTTTGCCCTCATGCAACAGTCGGATGCTACACCAAATGACTACACTTTCACTGCTGTGTTAACAGCATGCAATCATGCAGGGCTGGTGGAGATGGGGAAGGAAATCTTCCGATCTATGAGTGAAGTCTACGGCATCAAACCAGGCGTGCGACACTATGCGTGCATGGCTGATCTCTTCTGCCGTATAGGCCTCTTAGCAGAGGCATATCAGATGGCACAGGAGATGCCTACGGACAGTGCTAAGGTATGGGGTTCCATATTGAGTGCTTGCAGAATTTACTGTAATCCAGGACTTGCAGAAAAGGTGGCCACGCATCTATTCAAATTGGAGCCGAGGAATGCAGCAAACTATGTGCTTCTTGCAAGCATTTACGTCTCTGCTGGTAGAAGAAACGATGCTAACAAAATTTTGAGGTTGCTGAAAGAGAATGATCTCCCGAAGGACAGCGGTGCCAGTTGGATCGAGTGGCAATGTTCAGTGGCCTGATACTGGGGTGCTGGAGCCCCTGATAGGAAAAATCCCAGTATCTTTTGTAGCAATGTCACGTACACTGCCGATATGAAGACACTGCGTCCACTGCCGATGTGAAGATAATGCCATGTGGATAAAGAGCGCCGGCCTGTGGTATCCTGTCCAAAGCCCGAGCACCAACCCCCGGCTAGAAAAAGAGCTGCCTTGGCCTAGGCCTAAGGTGCAGGGCCTCCGTTACCCCTGTCCAATTCAATTCCACTGAATACTCACTCAAACCCGAAGCAAATAGCCATGTCTGGACCAAAATTTGAAGCGGTAGGGATGTGGAGGGTCAGGATATGGTTTTTGGATTTTGGTCCTTTTGGCCGTTCCAAGTTCATCAAGAATCTCTTGTCAAGACATTTAAGTTGTCCGAACCAGGACGTCTCTAAGCCCAGCCCGGGCTCGCCAATTTAAGCCAGAGACAGGACACCTTGGCCCAACCAAAGTCACAAATGTCGTCGGTAAGAGAAAAAGTGGCTATATTGTTTGCTTCGTATTGAATATTGTACAAAAAGTACACTCAACTTTCTAAGAGATAACAAAACCATACTCAAGCTTGAACGTTTTATATTTAGCCGCTTCATTTTTTATAGATGTAGTTATAATGGAAAATGTCTGAGGACCAGTCCTCCAACTTGTGTATTGGAAATTTGGACAATTCACTTTCGGTTGTTAAGCTTTTTTAAGCCCATTTTGCAGCGATAGTAACTAGGTGCCGTGGAGCACTTCACGATTTTCGCAAGTTGTAGTGTTTCTTGGGTGGGTAGGTCGTAGGGTTACTTTTTGACCTGTTCTTGTATTTATGACAGGGATTCTTTGAAGCGTTATTCGCCAAAGCGTATTTTTTCATAGGGATTAACTCTTGAAGCCATTCCCAACGGTGGGAGGATGGGGAGCAAAGGAAAAACCAGCCGCCAGACGGAGAAGAAATCGTTGTGGCCCGAAATAAAAACGAAATCTCATCTTAAATCTACATTCCTCAAGGATTCTCATCTCTTTACGGTACGTGTTAGACGGTTCCCACTTGTCTCTCAATCGAATCTTGGTATGCAGCGTATGCTCCCTTGTGATTCAAAGCGAGAAGCTTTCCAAGTGGGGTGCTGTTTAGTCTTTATCCAATTAGCTTTGTCTTCATGGATGCTGAAGATAAAAATCTTCCAATGAACTTAGTTGTGAGGCTATGTGGGTCGAATTCTTCTGTATGTGTTTTTGACAGATTTGAATGCAATCTGGCACAGTTTTTTATTCTATCGGATGGTATAACGCCGTCCGGAAGCATACGAAGTGGAGTTAGAAGAATTGTGCGCCGGACAAGGGCGGACGCCCATGTGGGTATGGTTCCAGTTGATGCCTAGAGCGAGTAGAATCATTTGAGGTGGTTTATTTCTTAAAAAATGAAGTAAATTTGCTTTCGTTCGCCGTGGAACCTAACACGTGATAGATTGAAGTTCTGCAGTCATACTGACCAATGTCTGGTTCTGAAATGAGGTCCTGGACTGTTGTTTTTCACGATAACTTATTAATTCACTCTGATGTTGGCGCAGTAAAACGGATGGTGATGATCTTTGGTCCCTCCAAATTCGCGGAAAAATCTTTAGGGCGGTTTTTAGGTTCCTTTGAAGTTTTTATGATATCTTCCTGGTGAAAATTAATCTCAAGATGGCAATTATGCTCCAAGAAATTGCTACTGTCAAACAGCCCTGAACAACTGTTCAGTTTGTTCCCTTATGAGAGTCCAGAATAAGCTGAGGAACCGCAAGCTGAACCGCTGTACAGATACCACAATAGTGATACTGTTCGTACATCGTACCCTTTTTGCTAATAAAAGAGGAACGTCTAGCGCCGAGACTACTTGAATAGGACATGATCACAGAGCATGGGAGCACCTTTGTTCAAATTTTAGCTCAAATTTATGTTCTGTTAAAGACATTTTGTTGCTGGCATATTATCAAGATGTGTCGCTACTAGTTTGTCTTGTCAATCACACATCCAAAGCGTGCGTGTCCCACCTGGTTGCTTGTTTTTGTGCACGGCAAAGAGAAAGATGTTCCACATACTGATGAGGATCATAAAACAGAGAAGCCTAGCTGCAAAGGATGTTCGTGTAGATTTTCTTAATTCCATGTAGCAAGTATTTTAACTGTTTCTTTTTCGTTTGCCTGAGTTGATCTCTTTTTTCATAAAGGCAGCATTGCCTCACCTTCCGTTCAGCTGCGGAAATTGTTCTGTCAAGAAGCTGTTCATTTGATTCTTTTGTTGCACCGTGTTTTTTCATTTTCATGTGCAACTGAATATTTTTCCAGTCTGTCAGTAGTTGCTAGCTTTCATGGCACTAGGACTATTCATGTAGTCATGTTCTTACAGGTGCAAGACTTCTTTACTGCTGCAGAATCAAAGTCCTTCATCCAGGCTGCTGACTCTGTAGGTTTTTTCCATCAAGGGAGCCTTGGTCCAGCAAAAGGGGAAGCTTATAGGGATAATGACAGGATATCTGTTCAAGATCCAATCCTTGCAGAAAAGATATGGAAATCCGGACTTGATAAGTTATTCAATGGCATTGAAGTACAAGGACGGGTTGCTGTTGGCTTGAACCCAAACATTAGGTTTTATAGGTATGCAGCAGTTTCGGGTCAGTTCTCACTGTTTTCTTTGTTAAATATTGTTTTATTTAAATATGCAAATGGGAAGTTTGTGAATTATGAGAAGACGTTTATCCTTAGTTGTTAGATCTCCAGATGACCCTTTGATCAATTTCTTTTTCTCGATGAGACAGTTGTCAACTTCTCTTATGTACCCTTGAGGAAGGTAACCAACAGATAAGTAAGATGTATAGGGTCTCCCAGAAACTTAGAAGACATGCAATATCAGTCTAGTCCTGATAAAATGCAGCTTCATTCTTTCAGATTTTCTCTGTTTCTTCCCTATTAACTGTATTGAAAAGGAAATTTAAATTCATAACTGAGGGGTGAGAGGTTCCACATCACAGCTAAAGGTCATAGCAGGATGCTTTTTGAGCATCTTTTGCAAGAAAAATATCATCTGCATATCTTTGTGGATGAGAGGTCGTTTAGATTCTGTTCTTGTCCTAGTATTCCAAGATGTGAGTCTTGGAATCAAATGGATTATTTTGCTGCGTTGCTTTATATATGCTATTACTGTACGAAGAAATTATTTGCAGATATTGTTAGGCAGTTTTGATATCCTTGAAAGGCAGTGGTTGATTAATCAGAGCATAGCTGTAAACTCAAATGATTTTCATACCAAACTGTAATGTGTTAGTGTGTTAGCGTGGTGGTTTCTGTCCATAGATGGCATGACTACACCAATGTAAGAATTATGTTTTCATTGCGTATGAAGATCATTGACTCCATTAAAGGTGAGGGGATGAATTCAATGAGAGGATGGCAACTTACAGAATATGCTTCAAGGATGTGGCCGTCCTTCTATGAATAATTTTCTCCATTGCCATAGAGAAGATAGGTTAGTTGACAAAGAGCTTTATGACAATGTTATCCGTATCGTATAGGTCAAGAAAACCTATACGATACACTGTTTAAACAAGATACGCGTACGTATCGTACGCGTATCACACGTATCATGCGATACACCCCCGTATCGCACGATACGGGAGTGAATTAAAAAAGGGGCCGTCGGGCCCCTTTTTTGCATCTTATTTTGAAACCTACGCTCCTATCTCTCTCTTTTCTTGTTTCTCAAAGCTGCAAGAGACGTGGGAGGGAGAGATTTTCTCCATTTGCATCAAGATTTGCTGGTGAAGAAGCTTTATTTCTCCATTTGCGAAGAGGCTTTTTGTTGAATCATGAAATATGATAACTATGTCTATATGTTTTGACTTCTGAACTTGTGAATTGTAATGCAATCAAATAGTCTTCGCCTCTTCGGCTGCTTAGTATGTTATTTTGATTTTTGAATGTTTGATTTCTTATTTTGGAATGTGTTGTTCATATTCATACTTCATAGTTCATACTTCATACTTCATATACATGAATGATGAATGTTCCTTTAAATACATTTTTCTTGAGTTTTTCTGATTTTTACTTGTTTTTTCGGATTTTTTTAGAATTTTTCTGATTTTTTTCTATTTTTTATAATTTTTTAAGATTTTTTACAAATTAAAAAATTAATTTTACGATACGTTACGATACATTTACGATACGTTACGATACGGCGTATAGGTCGGCCCGACCGATACACGATACGATACGGCAGTGATAACATTGCTTTATGATATTTTCGTTAGGATTTCAGACATTTCTATGAATGTCATACTGCCTCCCTCAGTCCACGATGAGGTAGATAAAAAAAAAAAAAAGAAAAAAAGAAAAAAAACCTCGCAAACAATCCTGATTCCTGATTAAGATATAATGCTGCTCAGTCGGAACTACCTGGCCTCATTTACTTCTGTGGTGTCATTTATGCCCTTGCATATACTGTCTTAGGCATGTTTATGATTGTATCATGTTTCAGTACATTTTAGTGCAGCTTACTGTGGAAAAAATTTCTGCCTGAGAACGTTTGGTTATGAAATGCAGGTCAGCCTGAAGCCTGAACTTCCTGTGCCCCTGCTTCTGTCATCATGATCCAACTTGGTGGTTTCATAGTTAAGAATTGGCGTTTGACTTGTTCTCACTAAATAAATTATCCTAGATTTGCTGGATGCATTTACTTCTGTGGTGTCATTTATGCCCTTGCATATATTGCCTTAGGCATTTTTATGATTATATCATGTTTCAGTACATGTTAGTCCTGCTTACTGTGGAAAAAATTTCCGCCCGAGAACTTTTGGTTATGAAATGCAGCCCAGTCTGAAGCCTGAACTGGCTGTGCCCCTGCTTATGTCATCATGGTCCAACTTGGTGGTTTCATAGTTAATAATTGGTGTTTGACTTATTCTCACTAAATAAATTCTCGTGGATTTGCTGGATGCATGTTCCCAGTTGTGCAGATGGTCAAGAAAGTTTTCTTCACTCTTGAAATGCCATTTCTTCTCAGGTACAAGGTGGGTCAGAGATTTGGACCACACATTGATGAAAGCATCGACCTTGAAGGGGGTCATTCGACTGAGTACACCTTATTGGTCTACTTGAATGGCAACTCGAGGACTACAACGAATAACAGTACGAGTAACAACCAGAACCTAGTAGGAGGCGAGACTGTGTTTTATGATTCCCGAAAGCGCATTGTTGCTGAGGTCAGCTTTATTATTGACTTGTGGTTGATTGTACATATGTATTAGATTTATGAGATTTTCATTGCAGTCTCTTCTGTAGATTTATCCTGTATTCACCATGATGTTGCATATGTAATTCCTTTTTCCACTATATATTTGTAACGCAGAAAAGGCATTGAGAAACAGAGGGCATCTCTAACTCAAAGTTATCCTAAAAAATGTTCATGCACTTAATCAGATTTTGTGACATACGTCTTTTCTATCGATGACCAAGATGTCACCTATTTGTTCTTATGGTTTACAGGTTGCTCCAGCTGAAGGAATGGCTTTACTTCATCTTCATGGTGAGAAGTGCATGTTACATGAAGCTCGCATTGTGAAGAAAAGTGTCAAGTATGTCTTGCGATCAGATGTTGTATTTGCCTAGTATCATATAAATATAATACCTTGAAGTTGCTTGGTAACTTTTCTCCACAAGAGAAGAAAAAGAAAATGGGTTTGGCACTTCTCAAGTTTAGTCTCTCTTTCCGTCTATTCTATTGCAATTGGCGCTTGTATGTTGTATGGTGGCGTTTGGATAGTTTATACAGTTGATTTACCAGTCTTTTGAATTCCTCTTGCACCTTTCATCAACATGGGGTAGCTTTATTTTGGAATCAGGTCTGTGTCTGACGAACCTGCATTCAGCCCGTTTCACGGGAATTTGCTTCTCTATTGGAAACCTGTGCTTCAGCTGTCATAAATCCAAAAACCAACACAAGGTCTGGTTTTAACGGTTTTTACCTGTCTGTCGCTTATCTCTGCTGAAGATTTTTTCATGGACTCTACCTTACGAGAAGAGGGCCTTTCTCAAAGGACGGAGGCGGGATGAGGGCAGTATTTTAATAAAAGCGAGTTTACCTTTGAAACTATTTTCTTCCTCAATGCCTGGAGATGGGTAATCTTGCACAAGAAGAAATGGTTTGGTGACTGAAGAGTAAACCAAGGCAACTGTTGTGGGCGTGGGAAGTGGGCCATAACCTACATTCATCACTGTTAAACAGAGATTTATGGAGTGGATCTGCGCAAGGTTTCCATACCATGAAATGCCTCCTGAAGTTACCAGGTTGATCCCATCGCACGATTTGGAAACCCTTGGGTACGTTTTCCCTTTTCACATGGTTTGTCATCCGGCTGAAATGGGGTGTGCTCCAATCTTGGAGGAAGCGAACGCAAGTTATATGCTAATTTTACTTGATCATTTGTCGATGAATGGTTTATTAAACTCAATGGGACGTCTACCTCAATGATCACCACATCTCGCCGCAATTGTTCAAGAAATGCCTGGACCCGAAGCAAATAACAACGATTTCCTGGCTCAATGTGCTGCAAGGTCGCACTGTTCGATTGACAAAAGAATATTAACGATACCCAAGATATTCAAATCCTAATGACCTTTGGATCTTTTACTTATAAAATGCTGCCATTTGAAGGTGCAGAGGTAGAAACCAGAAAATTTTATTGCTTAGGTTCTGCCCTCTTGCGTGTTTATAACTTTTATAATGAAAATATGACACAATATAACGTTAAGAGGCATAATATTCATAGAAAATAGAAAATTCCATTTTGTAGCAAGTTGGGTAGTTCGCACATAGTCGTAGAAAAAAAAAGAGACATTCTTTGTCACGAGATTTTCGAAGAGAAGCACGGGTGCTTTGAGCAACGCTCTGAGGCTTTACTTTGCCAGAGATTCTTCCCTCATGCAATTTGCGAGTGCTTTAAAGAAAATGAATGAAAAAATGGGAGGCATCTTACACGCCTCTCCTGAGGGAGACGAGACCCACCACTGTTTAAGTAGGATAGTTTCTCTCCTTATGAAAGCACAGCCTTGTCCATGTGGTGATTCTAGCAGTACTTGATCGGATCAATATAAAAAATGGTTATGTTGCATCAGAGACATTTGGTAACGGGGATACTATGTTTTTTACAATGGAGTGTTCCATGAATATGTTCATTTTTTAGAACAGATTCACCAATGCCTTCTAAGAGGAGGGGCTATTCGACTACTCAACAAGCACCACATGGCTGTATTTCATTAGGGAGCTAGCTGATCTCTCATACCACTGTAGTGAAGCTCTATAAGTATCAGAGAAGAAGTGCAGTCCATCAAAACCCAAGAAACCTCCAATAAGGAACGGAAAACGTCCAATCTTTTGCAATACAGCAACACTGAACGGAAAACATCCAACCTTTTGCAGTACAGCAACCATGTGCGCCCCCCCACTTGCAATTAATTTTAACGTCGCTGGTTTTGGCCCGACTTTATGTATGGCATCCACCCACGCACCCTCGAAAGAAGTTTTGCAAATGATGATTCAGAAAAATGGGCCATCCAAACATTGATTGCTTTTGGTTGGCAAAATCTCCGCACTCTGTTGCTTTTTCTAGACAATTCTTTGCACATAAAGAAGTACAAGGAAGTCATCTTTTACCTCTTTCACATGTCTCACCGGGCGACTCTCTCCATCCAAAGTGGCTCCAAAAAGTAAAGAAAAAGTGGCGACGGCCATGCTGAGTTTCAAAGTTCAACGTGTTCAATATTCTTTGTTTGTTAGTGTTAAGATCATAATTAATGTTGGGGGCTCGTTCCTTTTTTATATTGTTTTTTTAAAACTTCCTCACAAAGACGCAGGCACCAAGATAGCATAGGCAGACGACAGGAAACGCATTCTTTCAATTGATAAAAGTAAAACAAGATCCGTGCCTTTTATTAGCCAGGTTTGGGTTTCCAATCTTTTTTTCCTTTAGTGTTTCAAATTTCAATTCAAGGGCGTATTTTCTCTTAGAGTTTTAAATAGAGACTTACAATTCGTAATTCTTGATGTAGGAATGTGGTTTTCTGACAGCTTTAACTTGTTTTTTATGTCACTTGTCAAGTTAAAGTGAGTCATCTTGAGAGGATAACTTGAAAGTGAGTTATCTTGGTAGGATAACGTATATAAGACCAACCTTTTCCCCTCCAAAGTGTTGTTCCAGTAACTTGAAATGCACTTGGCATAAGAAAACTAGAAACGGTATGATTTCCTACCTACCTAGATCATTATCTTAAGTTTAAATGAACGTAACGGTGAAACTCGTTGGTACTCACGAAATCTATGGCTCCCATTAGGAAGTTCGAGAACTTAAGGTCACTCCTTTGGAACTGGGCTTCAATCACACGGTTGTTCATTATGTCTGCGTTGGGTCTGTACTATTCCACATAGTGAAGCCAATAAATGGGTCCGTATCAGACGTGCCCAATCAGCCTTAGTTGAAAATAGTTAAATATTATGCCTTAATTAAAGATTTGACAATGTATAACTAATGAAAAAAACTGATTCCAGATGTTTTTGTCAGTTCAGTTACTGTATCGGCCAATGCATAAGAAGGGTTCTGGTAACCGGAATGAACGTTCTTTGAAATACAGTAAAGCTGGAACACAGTCGGGGTTCTCTGAATCTCTACTCTCTAAAAGTCCCTTCTCACCTCACACTGCATCGATTCTGCAGCGGGCGACGCAAGTCGGCTGGTACATATTTCATAAGCAAAGTCACCGGCGATGTTGGTTTCAAAGGAAAATAAAATTGCAGTTCATCATCATTAATTAATCAAATGGCACGAACGGAAATGCCGTGCATGAATCTGTGCTTTATGTGTAATAGACGTCGTCTTGCTCGGTGAATTATCTCATAAAAAGCCAAACCAAAATTTCAGTACAGCAGCTGTTTGGGATGGATAAGGAAGATCGGTCATTCAATTTAATTGAAAAATACCGGGGCCATCCATGGGAAACGAACGCCAACATCCTTCAGTCAATTTATAAAAGAGAAGACAAAGACTAGCTCTAAACTATGCAGAGTTTAGCTTGTTTTAGAAGTTATTCGCATGAAAGGTTAATGGAGATCGGAGACTACTGATTGAGACGCCATCTAAAGAAGCTAGGCAGCTATACTGGGGAATCGGATCTGATGCTCAGGGCCCCAGCATGGAACTCAAGGCTTGGGTGTGTGCTTGAACCAGGGAAATCCCTTAGGTCCTCAATCGGTGGTTTCAAAAGTTCTTGGTTGCTGTGCTTCCTCAAGTGGTCCGTGTGTTCCACTTTGAAAATCCCAAGGCCGTCTAAGTAAATATGGTACACATGCACGTTTTATGGATTCCTCATCGTGTTTGATCAGAGTAACTATCCGAACGCTCAAAACCAGTGGGACTCGACGAATATGGTGAATTTTACTTGAAGTCAGAACGAGTCCATTTTGACCTGAAGGTGACAAGGTCGGGGAAGTGGAGGTCAGGTCCCATCAACTTTTGTGGAACATTTATCTCCATTTTCTGTAGAACCTAACAGGAGCTAATGTGTTGTCCTGGCTCTCTCCATTCTTTCCCACAGATAAGTCCAAATCAACAAAAAGATATGATTGGGTTAGGGGAGGAAGGTTCTCATCCCGACTTATCAATCCCACTTCAACTTTGGGAGGACTGAAAGTGAATCTGATTGAAGCCTCTGTCCTGGAATATTAATTTACTTTACATGACTGCAGAGAAGTTTAAAGGAGACCCGGAAAGCCTTGTTCGAAGTCAACTAGTAAAAAAAATTCTCATCCAACCAAGTAGCATCATGGTTCGTAAAGATGGTGGCTGGCAATCAGGCATGTATCTCTTCAAACAAGGGTCGAGTTATATGTGGACATGTGTGGGCAACTATTGTCCCATAACCTACTACTAGTTAGCTTCAACAATTTGCTTATTTATATATATACATATATTAGTACCCTTCAATCGCTTCACTCACTACCAATATCATTTTTATCATATATTTGAACGGTGTAAGATTTTCTGAATCAGTGGCCGTCGGCCTGAAATTTCCGACTCTAGCTAAACCGCCCTAGGATCCCTGTTCTTAGGCCCACCTGCCGTGTCTTGGACATTTCTATCACGTCGATATTCTAAAAGCAAAAAAGAAGGGGAGAACAATGAATAACCATTAAACCAAAGGATATGTATGAACATATTGAAGTCTTCTCATCCTCCAGTTTCTGATAAAACCAACTCATGGCATCTTGAGCAATCTGAATGTCGGCCATGGCACCTCGAGCAAGAACCATGTACTCATTCGTAATGGGGCATTTATGGAACACTTCATTGCAAGGAAATGTATTCCCTCTACCAAATGCCACCCAAAGGTGATATCCAGTTCACATGGATTGCTAATTCTCATTTTTCATTCTGAAAAATCAACTCTCGTTCCTTTGTGAAAATAGGCTTTTATTCACAGTATGCGCTTCCAATGCTGAAATAAGTGGCTCCTCTCCCCCCGGCTTGCCCCCATTCTGTGAAGAAACTTGTAAAAGAGAAGAGGCGAGCGCAAGATCAAGGAGAAAAAAACGAGTTGGGCTCAGAGAGAGGGGAAATAGAGAACAGAGAAGAGAGGAAAGAAAGAGAAAAGTTTCTTAGTAAATGTCAGCAAGGAATTACAGCAAACTTATATAGAAAAAAATACACGGTTTTGATTTCCATGATAATCGGCTGGTTTATCTTCTTCCCACGGTTTTGATTTCCATGATAATCGGCTGGTTTATCTTCTTCCCATGATATTCGCTTATCCGGCTGGTTCATCCTCTTCCCATGATTCGCCTGGCTTATCTTAACAGCTTCTATAACATTTGGTAAAGGGACAAGCGACGAACTCTTAACACCATCCCCATCCGGTCAGGCAGCCAAGTCAATGTTGAAGGCCGGCATGTTGAGCCCCACGGCCAGCAAGTATAAGGGCCAGACAGGAGGACAGCAGGACTTCCAATCATCCACCTGCTTTGTCCTTGCTCGAGAGAGAAGAAGATGGAATAAAAACGAAGGGACGAAATCGACAGTGCCCCTGTTTGGCTGGCTTTGTGTGCGGGAAAAGGGTTCACAAGAAAAAAGTGTGGTGACACATGCAAGCTGGTAAGATTGGAAAAGGAGGGTTGTAGCATTTTAATCTGCTCTTTCTTCGTTGATGGAGTAATTGTTTAGTCTGGATTTTGTTGGGGACTGTGCCTGGGCTCCCCCCACTGCATGCGACATCCTTTCGGCATCGTCAACCCTAATAGTTTAGAGTCGACTTTTCTGTTGTGGGAGCACCACTTTAAGTGCAAGAGTATGGTTGAAAAAAGAAGTGTCCATGATAGCTTTGGCATTTTTAGTTCTTTGTTCCCATAAAGGAGCAGAAAAGAAAGTTTGTCTTTAGCATTATTAAGTACCGATCTAAAGTTGTTTCCTTTTGTAAATTAACTACATTTATGGCAGCAGATCACCCACGACTTCATGATTTAAAAAACCAGTTGACATATCTAATCAATATTACCTGGAGGATCGAACTAAGGTTTTCTTCGAATCAATTCGTTAAACAAATAAAGAGGCCACCAAGATGGTAGCAAATTCTGCATCCTTCTTTTCCTAGCATCATATGCTTTTTGTAAAAGAGTTTCTTTTTTCTCATCATCTGTTTACGGGCCATTGGCATGTCCATTGTGATACCGTAGTTATTGACAATTACATCCTCGTCTTTTACTTCAGCACTGCCGATTGGTTAATTCCACACGTTAAATTTCTTAACAAAAAGATATCTAAAATATTTTTTGTAGATCTGAATTAAACATAAGAAGGAGAATGACTTAAACATGGGGATGGCGAGCAAATAAATGTGACCAAAGTTCCTCTTTTTTAGCTTAAAAAAAAAATTGGGTCGAAGAAAGCGGATGGGGGAAACTGGCTGCAGGCTTATATTATATTCCCGGTATGGTTGGATATTTAAATGTAATTACTGCTCATGTTCAACCTCCTTCTTGTCAAACGAAATATTTTATGGGCAAACTTTAGGCTAGCACATCAGAAGAATCCAAGAACATAATCCAATATTTGGAAAGTGAATAGATCCTCTCCACCATCAATATCATCCCCTTCCATGTAGACTTTTTGAAGGGGTAAAGTTGTCGCCACGCTTCTCGAAAGACATTGGCGGGCTACACCAAACATGCATGGCGGACTAGGGGCACCAAAGTTTGTGTGTATATATATATATACTCTCTCTCCAACCTGCCTTTGTGCCTCTGTATTAACTGAACTAAGGTGCATATACCAGAGCATGACATGTCCTATATTATTCGAACAATTTATTATTCTTTTAATAAAAAATAAAGGAGTATATAATGTAAGATATCTCTCTTTCTCTCTTAAATTCTCAATGCATGAAGATGAAATTAACTGTCATGCACGGAGATAGCATTAGCATCAACTTATGAATTGTAGTAATTATTTAAGTGAAAAGAAAGACCGTGAAACAAATCGTGTTGTACAAGGAAAAGGCTGTAGATCTGGTAAAATAGAAGAGAAAAGAAAAAAGGGCGCTTGATTCAAATTGGAATGGTTGGAACCGGTTGAGTCCGTGTTGAAAAACTCTTGAGAAAGGAAGCCAATCATATGAATGATTGGGATGGTGGATGTAGGAAATTATATTGTATGATCCCCCTTTCCCCCACTGGTAAGTACTCGATATCACAAAATAATATTGTTTTGGTCGTATTGGTACACCAAGTTAACGATTACTTCACCAATCAATTTAAAAAAGCTGTATCGAATTTCTTTATATTCTGTTTTGGTTTTCGCTTTTTTGTACTTTTTATTTGCTCATGCACGTCAACTTCGTTTGCAGCCATCAGGTCATTGTGCCATAAGCCTGCGGTTGTCTTTTATTTGCGTGCGGGACTGAAATAAAATATATTGAATTAATCGGATTAGGTCTGACACTATCAAATTCTTAGAAATTAATACTAAGCTTTCGTTACCATATTATAGAAAAGCAGAGATATTTTTATAATTATCTTAGATACATTGTATAACACTATAACACTATATAATAATATATGACATTATAACACAATATAACACTATAACATGACACTATAATACTATATAATATAAAAATATAACATTATATAATAATATATACTACTATAAGACTATATAACACAATAACACTATATAACACTATATAACAATATAACATACTAACATTATATAACACAATACAACATTATATTCTTGTGCAATCTATCACCTATGTTTACTGATAAAAGAGATTATTAGAACATGTAACCTTTGTGGCTGCTGATCAAGTAAAGGATTTGGCTCGTCAATCTTATCGCCGATGAGGGAAGACAGGCCATCTCTGTTCGCAAACCAGAGATTCTGCGGGCTCGTTTCGTCGGGAAACAGGGGGATATTGTTGGAATGGCCCCCGTCTTCAGATAAGGACGCTTCCCTCTTTATCTCCCTCTCGTTGTTGGTTGCCCGCCCCAACGTCATCATCTTGCTGCCTAGTGCCTAAAGACCCTTAAAAAAGTCGCTTCCTGTCAAATTCGTTGAACAAATATATCGCAAAAATTATACGCCAAACGAAAAAATCAAGGCCGAATTTGGTGGCTTCACTCCTCACGAGTATGACTAAATGAGAAACCCGTTCATAAATCCCCTCTTCGCGGCAGCAACCGATCTCCCGAAGATCCTCCACCCACCGTGTACTACAATCTGTACTCCCAAGAAGAGTACATGGCACATGCTCTATAAATGGACAAGTAATTCGTAGAGAGGTTGAATGTGGAGTGTCCAAATGAAATTGAGGATGAAAGAGGAATCGGGGACACCGAGAGAATATGAGATGCAGCAGGTTGATGGGGAGGAAGAAATGCAAGGCAATGGAGCTACCCTCTCGCAGGATTGCAAGAAGCCGGCGCCATGGTTCCAACAGATCACTGCAAGAGGGCTGTTTGCCAGCCTTGTGATTGGGGTGATGTACAGTGTGATCGTTATGAAACTGAATCTAACCACAGGTTTGGTTCCTTCCCTCAATGTCTCCGCCGCGTTGCTGGCGTTCGTCTGCTTGAGGAGTTGGACGACGGTCCTCCATAGGGCCGGGATCGTCACTGTGCCCTTCACGCGCCAGGAGAACACGGTAGTGCAAACGTGCGCCGTCGCCTGTTACAGTATTGCCTTCGGAGGTAAGATCATACCGGTTTTCTTTGCTTTCCTGATGATATTTCATCGGCTTCGCTTTTTCCTTTTTTTTTTTTCTTTTTTACTCGATGGCCTGTTTGATTCCTTTGTCCTTATCGCTCCCTTTTCTTGATTTTGTAATAGCGTAGCTCAGAATTCCGATGAAACAGATGAAATTAGTTGATCAAGGACTAAACACATGTTGGAATATTGTCAATCTTATTGATGGAACCTAATCAAAGTAACTTACTGATCATTCTATGCTTGGTTAGGCGGTTTTGGATCTTACCTGCTGGGGATGAGCAAGAAGACGTACGAACAAGCGGGGACGGATACGGTTGGGAATAGTCCCGGCAGCTACAAGGACCCGGCTGTAGGGTGGATGATTGCTTTTCTTTTTGCTAGTGCTTTTGTTGGGCTTCTGGCCCTCGTTCCACTTAGAAAGGTGAGGTCTTATAATATATATTTTTTTTTGTAAGTCCGTATGTGTGTCTGCTGTTAGAGGAATTCATTTGCTAATTGCTGCCTTTCTGTTCGTAAGGCATTCCATTTTCTGTTTGATGTCTAACAAGAACACTGTCTAAGAAAAGTACCAAAAATGACTTCACTCAGATAACCAACAACACATTTTACTTGGCAATTCCTTTTTTTTTTTTTAATCTGCTACTCGTTCCATCGATGTTATTTTCTTTTCGTGTATACTCTTTGGAAATGTGTAGAAAAGATTTCATCTGATCGTTGAAAGTTTGGAACTTTTGTAGATTATGATAATTGATTACAAGCTGAATTATCCGACTGGGACTGCGACTGCTGTTCTCATCAATGGCTTCCACACTGTTCGGGGGAACAAAACAGCAAAGTAATTAATGGAAAATTGTAATTGTATCTTGTGATTTTTTATCATTTCTTAGTGTTAATTGTCCTCTACCTCTTTCAATGGCAGGAAGCAGGTTCGAGGCTTCGCGAAATATTTTAGCCTTAGTTTTGTTTGGTCTTTTTTCCAGTGGTTCTACACCGGAGGAGAATCTTGTGGATTTTCAAACTTCCCCACCTTCGGTTTGAGAGCTTGGAAGCAGACGTACTCTAACGCGTAACCTATTTGAAATTTATGCAGGACATTTCTTTTTCTTGGTTCCTGAAATCTCTCCTGTTGTTTGTATGCAGATTCTATTTTGATTTCAGCTTGACGTATGTTGGGGCGGGGATGATTTGTTCACATCTGGTTAACTTATCTCTGCTTCTTGGAGCTGTGCTCTCGTGGGGGATAATGTGGCCTCTGATTGGTGATCATAAAGGAAATTGGTATCCTGGGAGTCTACCACAAAGCAGCATGAAAAGCCTTCAAGGTTACAAGGTATGTCATTCCGTTTTTCTTTTTCCCAGGCGCGGTGATGAAATTTGGCAGAACATCCTTTTTTTTTTTACTGCCATCCACGTTTACTTCTGGATTCGCTAGATGGTAAGAATATTAAACAGTCATTAAAAATAACGTGATTAAAAAGGCAATTTTGAGAGGTACCAAAAAGCCTTGAACTGCATTATGTGTTTAATATTTTACTGCTTGCTGCTTTTCTTATCACTGAGCAAAAGGGCTCAAATCGGAAGTATGAGTTCATTGAAATGATACATGCGCCTTTTTTCTGATTTTATTTTTATGTTTGATGAAGTCTTCTGCTCGGACTTAGAAAGAAAATCAACCAAATATTTGTCACTTATATCAGAAATTTTGGGCACTAATAAGAACCATTGATGTTTATCTGTCATACAGCAACAATGAATTAAATTTGAGAAGTTGACCTCTTATGTTCATCGTTGTCAGTAAGTCTGTTATCACCCTCTTGGGCGTCAGTCAACCTTCTGGTTTTGGTCCTTTTCTGTTCTGCAGGTTTTCATCTCAATTGCTCTTATCCTTGGTGATGGTCTCTACAACTTTGTAAAAATACTTGCCTTCACTATCAGGAACATATATGATCAATTCAAGAACCGGAACATTAGACCAGGTAAAATATGGAGCATATATCTAGATATATAGTGAAAGAAAAAGATTATTGTACCAGGTGTCAATCTTCTGACTTTATTTCGTTTAGGCCCCATGGAGAATCACACAGAAGATCGTGGACTAAATGAATTTTTCATGAGGGAAGGCATTCCATTATGGCTAGCTGCGTCAGGTTATGCAGCTTTTGCTGCGGTTGCTATCATCTTAATCCCTTTCATGTTTCCAGAGATGAAGTGGTATTATGTCGCAATAGCATACATTTTTGCTCCAGCTTTAGGATTTTGCAATGCATATGGTGCTGGTCTCACTGACATGAACATGGCATATAACTATGGGAAGGTCTCCCTCTTTGTCTTGGCTGCATGGGCTGGCAAAGATGGTGGCGGTGTGATGGCTGGCCTTGTTGGTTGTGGGCTCATCAAGTCGATTGTTTCCATCTCAGCTGATCTGATGCAGGATTTTAAGACTGCACATTTGACTCTTACTTCCCCAAGGTCTATGGTAATAAGCCAGGCTATTGGAACTGCAATGGGGTGCGTTGTTGCTCCGCTGACCTTCTGGTTGTTCTACAAGGCCTTTGACGTGGGAAATCCTGATGGAGAATTCAAAGCTCCCTATGCACTGATATACAGAAACATGGCTATACTTGGCGTGGAGGGTTTCTCCGCACTTCCACAGCATTGCTTGCAACTTTGCTATGGCTTCTTCAGTTTTGCCATGCTACTCAATTTAGCCAGAGACCTGTTGCCAGAGGGAGCTGGGAAATACATCCCTTTACCTATGGCGATGGCAGTGCCATTTTTAGTTGGTGCATACTTTGCAGTTGACATGTGCATTGGAAGTTTGATTAAGTTCGTATGGGGTAGGATTAGCAAGAAGAAGGCAACTGTGATGGTTCCTGCAGTTGCTTCTGGTCTGATATGTGGAGAAGGCCTGTGGATCCTCCCTTCCTCCATTCTAGCGCTGGCTAAGGTGAAGCCGCCGCTGTGCATGAGGTTCTCATCTGGATAGTTGAATGATGGTTCTGCAGGTCACTTCCAATGAGAGTTGCTTCACTGATGCATCGTATATGCCCCAAAATAACATCATATACTTCATAGGGACCAACTGGCCTACGTCGAGAGATGAAATTTGTAGCAGGCTCATAGCAGCAGCGTGACTGGGAAATACATATGGCTACCTGTCATTTAGTTTACTTTTCGTGAAGGAGGATAGCGATTCCAATTGCAGTAACTAACACTGCTGCCTTCAATGGTAATTGATTCCCCTCTCTCATGGGTGCAGTGGATCACGGAAATATTCATCTCTGATACGTATGCACTTTTCAAGAATATTCTATGCCGGAAGCAAAGAGGTGGATGTGAATTGTAGCCATGATTTTTATTGACATGTACTGTAAGATTAGCCTGGTAAATGATTTGTTCATGAAGCTACTTTGTACTTCTACCACAGCAGTTGCAGGATAAATGGTAAGAGGGAATTGTTAAGGGTATCAACCTGCGCTGCTGAAGGTCCTGAGTCAAGTCCCAGCCCTGCAGTTGTTCAACTTGAGCTTTTCCATGGAGTTCCTTTTAAAGGCTTGGTGGCCGGCCAGGGCTCACTTTGGGCTTTTCCTCTTGAGGGGTTTCCGTCTTCTCCAAGTTAAATTGCTTTTCTCATAAATGTCCTGTTATTACTGAAGACTATCATATTCATGAAACATCTCAGACATTCATCATTATAACCACCTTATCAGTCTCAAGAATTGTAATCCTTGTGGTATATGAAAAATTTAAGCGAAAAAAAAGGTTGCGAAACCACAAACTCCTGTTCAATAGCATAAGCTAAGGATTGCTGCCCCTTATAACGGGGAGTTGGTTGTGTTACTGACAAACTATTGAACATTGACATTCCGGTGTTCCCAGAATTACTTCTACGGCATCTCGGTAGATTGTTCTGTGGAGCGTGCATTTTAATGTAAAATTGAGCTCTGTAGATCGCCTAAATCATCGTGTCAGGGCAATCTTTCACCCACAACAAGCAGATGAGAAAGCGATGGGTGGAGGAGGGATCCCCACTGTTGCTTAAGTCCTAGTCGAAATTTCCTCCCTTTCATGTTAATTTTAGTTGTGCATCAAACTCTTCAAACCACCAAGCTACATCCACGAAAACAGGAGTCTTTTTTAAAGTACACATACATTGTCTTCCTTTGCTTAAAAGGCGTAAGTAACTTTGGAGTAACCCTGAACTGTACCGTACTTGTCCATCTTGTTTGTTTATTCATTTGCTTACTTTTATTTCCTGGACCAAAGTCCTCTGTTGGACAGTGGCTATGATACTCGATTCACATCCGTAGTTGTGAAGGGGCCCATTACTGGATGCAAAATCTTTTGGCAACAATTTTAGAAATTAAATTTTTATTAAATGACAATTATTTACAAAAATGTTTTCCTGGAAGCTCTCACTTTCCATGACCCCAATGTTTGCCCAGCATCTTTATGTTTTAGCGCCTTTAGGCTAATTAATAATCATCACTCTAGCCGCATGTATTGTCTTAAGCAAACCGGAGAATACTCACACCATTCTCTCATCTTTCTTCCTCATCTTCTCTTCTTCTTCTTCCTCTCTCCATCATCTCTGCCTCATTTTGTTCCCCGTCTCTGTTGGTGCTGCTCTCTACTGCATTGTTGGAAGAACCCCCCCACCGGTCGGTGGGCAACAAGTCTGGAGACCCCTGAGCCCACACGCATCGTCGTCTGCTGCAAAGAATCTAAGATCCAGCACCCAAATGTACACTTTGAGTTAAGCCTGAATGTGCGATCATGAAACAGTTACAAAACCATGCCACACACTGTAGTTGCAGTAATTCTATGTTCCACGTAGAGTTTGGATTTTAGATGGATTCACGCGCGCATCGTGTCGATAAATTAAATTTAAGCGCGACATTCCTGGCTATTAAAGAGAGCAGCAGCAGCATATTTTCTGAGCTGAGCTCCAAATTTTACTTGCAAGTTTGCGTGCTGAAACTTACGTCCCCACCATAATGATATAGCAGAAAGGCTGATCATGAACAATCAATTCACCACACGGAGCAACCGAAGTGCGACAATCAATGGGTCAAATGACAACCTATCTTTAAAGAAGGATCGGCGCAAAATGAAAAAGATGAAATGATTCAATGATGCTGACAAAAAAGGGACGTCTAAAGTCAGTATCAGGCATTTAAATTAGTAGCTGTCCACCTGTAGTTTTCATTACAGAAGAAGTGTAAATTGGTCCATCCATACGAAATGCATTCATACAATCGAGATTATAACATTAAAACCAATGAGGCATCAAACTTCTCAAAAAAGAACCTGAAAATGATGAACCCGCAACATTAGATGGAACAGGGGTCTCTATAACAGTTATTCACATTACGGAACAGGGGTCCTCTTAACAGTTATTCACATTCAAGCACAATGAAGACATAAAACACGAAGGTAAATTAATCGTTCTTGAAGTCCTAGCAGCTCGAATTGCATGTGAAAGCAAGAGATAAACCCATAGAAGGAGGGAATTAAAAAGGAAAAAGAGAAAGAGAACAAAAAAAAGTTAACATGCCAACACTAACTTCATGGAGACGACCGAAGATAAAAAGAGAATTCACATATGTTTCTATACTCGATCGCACTTCGCATCCTCAAGAACAAGGTAAAGGCGATCTCTGTCATCCAAGAAAATTACACCATCATATACTTATACCCTACAATTACCATCACCCACTAATCCCAATCTATAGCCCCTCCATACTACAGAACTGAGTACACAAAGAGGGGCGAAGAACAACCCACAACTCAGAAGAAATTATGAAATACAGAAGAAGAGGAAAAGGAGGAAGTGGAGGAGAACGGGGTTCACTCCAAGAAGCCCGTCTTATGGAAAACGGCGTTACGGACACGCCGGAGGTCTCTTCCCTTTAGGGTCCGACCGACCCCCTCGAAGACGGAAAACGTCGTGACGTGAGACCTCGCCGACGCGCGCTCCACCAGCAAGTGCGGCGGCAACATCTCGTCTTCCGCCTCGTCCTCGTCATCGACGAAAATCTGCACGTTGACCGAGCCCCGCTTCGTCCTGGGCCAAGCCGGCACATTCACCGGCGCAGACTGGTGGTAGTTGCCGGATGACCCCCCGCTCGCGCCGGAGAAATTTTCCGAGCCGGAACCCGACCTCGACAATGGCACGGGTAGAGGCGACGGGATGTTGCGCGAGACAGAGAGCAGCGGGTCGAGCGCTGCCTTCCGCTGCACGAACGACCGGTTCTCGCCCGCCAGCGCGGCCGAGAGGCCGGACTTCTCCTGCTGAAAGGCATGCACGCGTCGCCTTCCGCCGGAGGACGGCGGTGAAGGAGATGCGGCGGCGGAATTGATGCCATTTTTGGCGGTCGGAGAGAGTCGGGAAGACCGACGCACGCCGGACGGGTAGGAAAAGTCGGCGGACCAGACAACTTCACGCTCGTCGAGCTCGAGGGCGGAGGAGTCGGAGTCAGGCTGCTTCAGTAGGCCGAGGAAGCGGATGGCAGAGGAGATTCTGCTATTGCTGGGGATCTCGCCTGCCATCCCTTCGCGAAATCTGCGTCCACCAGCGAGAGAGAGAGACTGAGCAGAATCAGCGAGCGGAGGGTGGGGAGGGGCGTCTGCTATTGAAAAGGCGGCCCGCGAGCTGGTCAGGGCCCACATATAGCAGGACTGCCCGCACGTGCCACTATTGCCATGTCAGCTGAGGTGCTCGGCTCTCGACACATGTGGCCGGTGACGTGTCTCCGGCGGTGGACGATGGAGACCGACGGGTGGTTGGTGAGAGTGGCCGGCCGGCCATCGCTCCTCAGTGTGCGCAGCATCCGGTGGGGACGCTTTGATTCATCTTAAATGCTGACCGTTGGATTGAGCAATCTGAACGATCCAAAGACTCGTCGTCTACTTGGCTTCTTGATTTACGCCCCAACTGAACACCAAAACCCAAATCAGAAAAAAAAGGAAGAGTTTGAAAAACAAAGAGAAAGGAAAAAAAAAAAAAAAGTGTGGCTCAGCGCAAGACTTGGTTGTAAAAGGGCCATCAAGAATGGACGATATTTTTGTTGATCCTTATCAGAAAGATCCCAAAGCGGACGGTTCAATTAATTGTGTCAGGTCAGGGAATCCAGACATGGAATCCTTGAGCACGAAGTTGGCACCTCACAATGCGCCGCCTGTCCTCATCATGGTGGATGATGACAAAGAAGAAGCAGACGGCGACCGCCGATCGGGAAGTGGCCAAAGCCAAAAAGGAAAGAGGTGGGTGGGCGCCCGGGGCCCAATTCAATCTCAAGTTGCCCAACTCAAAAATGCATAGCGTTTCTTTCGCAGTATTCAATAGGCCTCTTCCTCCTCTAGAACCCTATGCAAAGGGTTGATCGTAAAGAAAAAGAAAGAAGAATGTGTATAGTCAGCTAAGTCACAACAAAGCGTGTAGGGGCTTCAAACAACCATGAATAAACAAAACAAAGTTGGGTTTTTTGGAGTCAGGACTCAAAATTAACAATGCCAAATTCCCACCGACCATACGGTTGGATCTTTTGTCGCTTGGGCGTATCAATATTTACGTCATTTTCTTGAGGACTAAATCCAAAGTGGGACTCTAGCAGGTTTTGTAATCAAGGGATTGGTTAAAATAATGCGAACCAGATGAAGGATGGACGGTTTAACATAAAAACCAAGGGGAGCAACCGAAGAATGAGATAAGTAGGGTTAGTAAGTCCACTTTTTTCCACCCCCTTTTTAATGAATGTATACACCCAATGTCGACTTGGACAGAAAATTTTAAGCCTCGTTGGTAACATGTCACACACGCCCCCACGGATCCACTTCACATCATCTGTAGCCTTCTTGGTCGATTAAACATTTCATATAGATATATACGCAGCTTGTGAAATTCATGTAATTCTATTTTATGAAAGCTTAAACATCAACTCTATAATGTACCGAGGAGGATCCAAGATATTGATATCGAATCTTGGTTGGGGATGGCATTGATTGCCATTTCCTCGGTACCATGGGTCTAGTGATTCAACGGGCCAAACGAGTGGAGGTGGCCCACCCCACCCGCACCTGCTTGACAATGTTGCGAAAAACATGTAGAGAAAAATTCATTTGCGGCCAAAATTTTTTTTTTTTTTATGGAAAAAAATGTTGTCACGGTGAAAGTACATTTGTTGGTAATCATCAAATACGGCCTACTCTTCTTGTTCGATTGAAGGCCTAACTAAGCTTATTAAGAGGCAAGTACGTACGTTCAGCTTTTCTTATGGAACTGGACAAAAATTTTTTCAAGCACAAGGAGATTCACCAAGACGTGTGAATATATTTCAGTTTTATTCTTTTAATGGCACACATGAACTTAGTTTTTTCCTAGTAAAAAGATATTTCCGTACATACCTCGAGCCTATTTTTTGAAAGAAAGTTCAAATGGGTGGCATCAGTTTTTACAGTATAAGACTGCATCTCGTGAGGACTACCAACCATGCAAAATCCAGAGAACAGGTGCCGCGAGAAGCGGCTCCCTGGAAATATATTATTGTTCGCCTCTTGGTAATGACTAAGTAGAGAATGGGGAAAAAAGTAACGATCATCTCCTTTGGGCTTAGGCCTAAGCATTTGCTTCCATTTGACCAACTTGGATGGGACGCATGTGTATTATAAGAGCTCGTTTGGTAGGAAGAATATTCTGGGAGTGGTCAATGAATCTGCTCTAAATATGGGGCAGGTTCATGGAACAACACTATAACTATTATTTCATGAACCAGTTCCAATATTTGGGATAGATTCATTAGACACACTCTAAGTGTACTTGCTGTCAAGTTATCCCAAAATGATCAGAAATTTAAAAATCATCCTTAAAACTTTTCTAACAATAAAAAGGGCTGGACTTGTTTCCCTTCCTGAGTTTTATTCACCTAAAAGTCCTTGTTACACATTGCGTATCTATTCGCTATTCACATTCAAGTGATAGAGAAATGAGTTAAATAAGAAAACTTAATGTACGATTAGTTCTTCGGATCTTTTTCCTTTATTAAGATTCGCAGAACTTTAGGAAGAAAAAGGAAAAGTGAGAAAGTTTGAGAGCCAAAAAAGATTCCGTGTCAAAATAAAAACTAATAGAACTCATTCTTCTATACTATTATTATTGTTGTTATTGTTATATGAGGCCCGGGATGTCAAATGGATTGGATTAGGGTTGAATTGTCTGGACAACCATCTCTAATCAGTCTGATATGGAAAAACATTTGAAATACGTATAGAAGATCGGATATGGAAAAACATTTGAAATCCATATAGAAGACCGCATTGGCTTATGAAATGAAAAGTTCACATCTGATCAGATTCAGATGTGGATTTGGTTATACATGAAAGTTCACAGATAATTTGAACCGAACCATTGCTAATGTCCAGATTCAAACATCTGAATCCAAGGATGAAATTTTTGGCCTGAAACAGAACTTGTTCATTATTCTTTACTTTACACTGTTACCTTATCATTCGCAGGAAGGATATATGAAAAGGCATTAAGCGTGGGTACATTAAAGAAGTTGCCTGTGGCACGTCATCTCGTCTTTCACAATCAAGCCCCGCAAGCAACAAAACCGTACTTAATTTTATATTGCGAAGCTGCGAGAGTGGGACAAAGAAACCGGCTTGCCTAGGTAACTTCTCCTCGGAACATCCATCAACCCTCTTTAGATTAAGAACATTTTTGTATACATCTATTTTAAATTTGTAGGGCCATGAAAACACATGTTTTGTTGTTTTCCTACGCTTCCGCCATCACCTGGCTCGCATTTATTATGTTAAAAGGAAAAGCAAATATATATATATATATCATGTACATGAAACCCACTTGGGATTCTTTGAACGTACACGACCATCACCATCCTTCTCCACTTTAGAAGAGTAATTGGAGATGGAATTCCAAATGATCAAAGGAGTGGAAACTGTGGGCAGCTAAACATTATTGGTCTCAGCCAACCCATACCCAAAATTGTGACAATAGGAAATGAGCTTTGCTTTTAAGGCCCACTAATCTTTGTGCCATGAGCTGGATTTCCTGGCACATGCATTACGCCACGACTCGATCTATGACAGAGCTTAGATTCTACGGAGCCCCGTAGATCCTTCAAATGTTTGATTTGGTAACGGTTCATTTACAAAATACTGGATACGACGCTTGCCCTTGTCCAGTAAGAGTTGTTTGGCTAATGGTACTGTTAAGTACCGTTTCATGAACATAATCTAATTTTTTGAGCAGATTTACTTGTGTTACACAAGTTGTAGTATCTCATGAAGCTACCTCAATTTTTTAGTTAGATTCATGAAATGACGTTCAATTTGTAGACAGTGACAACCCATTAGCATTGATTCATAGCTGCTCTAACTTACAGCCATGTATAGTATAGGCAATCTCACTACAGGACACCCTTAGATTCAGAGGGAACGTAGAGTTCTGGCCCCTAAAACGATCAGGGTACTTGACTATCACCTATATATATTTACAAAAGCATATACTCAACGAGCTTCTGCTCAGCCCCTCATTTGTTAAATGCTGTCAAATCACTTGATAAGATTGCTGTTACCCTTTTAGTGCAACTACGATCCACTTTCGAGAATGAAGTGCTGGAAAAGAGAATCGAGCCTTTTCCCTCATCAGGCAATCACGTTCAGCGTTTGAGGTTCATCATGCATCCACCCAAAACAGGAGAAGGAAATGGTTAAAGAAATCTTAAACGTCATTGCTGATGATCGAAAGGGCACTCAGCCGCTGCATGTGGGTTCAGAATGACCTTGAGAGTTAAGTGGACAGGATCGTGCTGTCTAAAAAGGCTCAACTCTGATGAAGCTCATCCAGCCATGAACCTCCTTTTTCTGACCGATCCTTAATGCTTCTACGTATGCGTATCTTGAGTGTACGTATTCAAGCCCTTCAACTTTAATTTGGTTGGTTGATATGTGGGTATTGTGGCATCAATTCTGCCTCATAAATCAGACACCCTCTGCAATCTCATCGTAGAAGAGCTGTGCAAGTACATTACACTTTAGATATCAAGTTGCTAAGTTTCTTGTCAAAATTAATCTAAAAACTATATGAGTGCATTTTTTCGTTGTTTAAAAACATACAAGTCCAATCTCGGAGTGCTCTTCTTAAACGTACAAAGGTGTCACGAATCCCAAACTTTTGAAATTTCACATATCTATAAAATCTTATCATCTATTTGACTTAAAACCGTCCCTCCGTAACTTAATTACAATCTTATCTGTTTGGCAGCGAGGTTCGCTGAAGTTTCACCAGTGTGGCAAATATGTGCAGGTTTTCTGCTGCGGAAATAAGCTTCCGTGATCTTAAAACTTGTGAGTGGGCAAATTAACAACATTCATTTGTCCGTTCATACGGTCCCATATTTCAGTGAAGGAGGCTCCAGTTTGTACTGCTGAAGATGTAAATTAACTTTCTAATCCACCGCCTGGTGTGACTAATGGATAGTTATTACCCGCTTCAACCATCCAACCCTCATCCGAGGCAAACTCGCAGTCCTAGGGAGGAAAGCCCTCCCTGACCTTTATTACAAAACAGGATACATGAGAGAACAAGATAGAAGAAGATACAGAGAGGCACTAGGCCTCACTATAGCTGGTTCCACCTATAGGGACCAGCTGCCACTAAGATACTTTCACCAAAAAGCCTACAGTTACTGGTGAGACTGAGAAGGAACGTATGAGCACTCCAGCTAACTGTCTTTCATAATATCTGACAGCCAGAATGATAGTTGAGCAGCTTCTGATCCTTAATTACCGCATAAACGATCTTCTGACATCCCTTAATCCAACAACAGGCTGTTTGAAGCATTGCTGTGCAGGATGGGAAAGAGGGCCAGGGATCAGATCTGGTTCCTGCATCCACCGTAGCATATCTTTTTTCTCCAAAGTCCATCTATTTTGAAACGGCCTCTGTTTCCACTTCTTCCAGTAGGATTTTAAATCTGTTTTCATCAGAAACCTTCCTGCCCTTAGCCTCTTCCAGCACCATTGGCGGTCGATTCCGAGCTTCCGACCTCCTTTCTTTTTAATTGAATTCGTGTGCCTCCCTGGCGGACGAGATATTTTCACCGTCGACCGGCCCTCTTCCCGTTTTCCCCCTTCACTTTTGAGATGGGTACTCACCTTAAACCCTGTACAAAATTTGAAGAAACTTTATAAATAACCTCTTAAAGCACCGTTTTATCTCCTTTCAGCTTAAGGACCACAACGGGTTTAGGAGTAAATTTGAGAAGAACTACCAGGCAAATCCTTGCATAACCCATAGGAAGGAGGGCTCTGGTCAGCTCATCTTCCTTAACAAAATCACCTCCAATGGCACCTAGTTTTGAAAATAGTTCTGTTCCAAAGCAGTGCAGCGAACCGTGGTAGTCGTACCCACAGTGGAACCCATAAACCATCTTCCATTTTTGTGGATTCCCCCGGACGCCACCTGCTGCCCACAAGGCATTCATGTCCGCTCAACTTCCATGTAGATTTCCTTGTAATGTGTTGCAGCTCCTGATCAGTGTCTACTCGAATGAGAAATGAACCTTTGCACAAAAACTTTAACATGGGATTTTTTACTTATGTCCATTGTTTCCTCAAGCCGCTCATAATGCATGTATACTCGCTCCATGCTGCTTCTCTGCGTGTCCCCTATGAAACACGCTGTAGCTGTCCACTTTATCAGTACACAGGCTTCATTTTTTGTCCTTGTCCCAAATGCACCATCCATGCAGTTGGACTTCACTCTTGTTGCTATGCTCTAAGCCTCTAACCAAGGCTTGCTAGCTTCATCACGACGTTTTCTCCCATTGGCTGTCTAAGCTCAGACTGGCCATCCCTTTACGTGCAGACGTGGTTCTTAGATTGTGCTCTTGAACTATAGCTTGGAAGTTTTTTCGGCAACGAACGTGAAGCATTTGAAAATGCCAAACTTTTTCTAAAAAATGAAAATTAGATTTTACAAGTCAAGAAAACTGAACAGATTAATTTTTTTTTCAATATTGTACACATCATATACATTTGTGAAAAAGAGAAGTATACACAATAATCGAAGGCAGAAGCATAGAAGGCAAGATAAAAAAAAGTAAGAAGCATGATTGACTGCCTTTGTATATACAAAGCAAAAAAGTATGTCGGACACTCTTGGAGCTGGACGACAATCCGGTGGCTTAATTTTTCCTGTAGTCGTTTCTTCCTTTTTTTCCCTTTCTACAGCTCTTTATATCAGGTAAAGCGCGCAGGTCTCAAGATGCATCAAGGATTCAAGTGCCAACTAAGAACCTTCTGAAATGAGCATCTTTAGAAAAGGTTGTGCAATTAAATAATATCAACTGCATTGATACAGAATTTCTACGTATATTCTAAAAGTAATGGAATTTCTTTCTCTATAATTCTAGAAAGCGAATGGTTTTATGTGTTGGAAATGGTTTCTGAACCATCTGAACAGGCGATGAACACATCCGGGGCGAAAGAACCCGTCCATTTTCCTTTCGAACGAGAAAACGTCGACGTTTTGATCGACAAGAAAGTTACATTCCACCCTCTTAAAAGTAATGACTGACACCTCTCTACATTTCACAAAATTTCGTGGTGGCAAGCTTCGTTCTCGTTTATATGAATCAAGTTATGACTGAAACCCTGCATCCTTTTGTATAAAGGAAAATGAACAGACATATACTAACATAGATTAATTTCAATGGAAGTCTTCCCCTCCCTCTGCCGAATAAAGCTTAGCTCTCGCTTGACAAGTTGTGGATTTTCATACTAGAACCGCTTTCGAATCGAATCTCCAAAAGTAGTTTGAAAGGGTGAAGCGGGTATGACATATCAGCTTTACCAAAAGATGAGGGAGTAATGTCGAGATTTTGCTTATGTTTCCTCATTTTCGGCACCTGAATGGCCAAAGAAAAGGACGGTGGAATCTCCTGTATCTTCGTGAACCCGACCGTGAGGGCAACAGGGTTAACAGCCGATGACCCAAAAGAAAGTAACACATCAATTGAAATAAATGGAAGCTCTAGGCTGATTATACATGTCGCGCCTCCAGTGCTTTCTTGTGAACAAACACACAATAATATCAGTCTTTTAATGGCCATCTCGCCGTGAAAGATGCTTGAAGATCGAGTGACGGGCAGTCGGCACCAACCCCATTCCATCGAAATTTCGTTTAAGTTTACCGAGATACCTATCGCTTCTGATTCACTTCTGGTTACCCGCTGCTTTTCCGAATCTTTTCACATATTTTTAATGTGGCATCTCTTAAATCAATGTTCACCTCCCTGTTTTCGCTTCACTGCTGATCACTTCCCATGTCATTTTCATTAACGTGGTAAAGACGATCGAGGGGCCAATATCCGAAAAAACAATGATGGAACTCCTATCCTTGCCAGACCTATCTAACCATTCCCAAATCAAGTTGCAGGAAAGGTGCAGGCGTATGTCATCCTTAGCTTTAAAAAACATGGTGGCCTTTCATCTCCTGAGTGATGGCTGTGGCCTTCAAGTTTCAATGGGCTGTCCGTCTCCAGTTCCATGTTTCCGAAGGACTTAGTTTCTTGCAAAAGCAACGTCCTTCTAACCTAATCAAACGTTCACAAACAGTCCTTGTACTCATTATCAAAGTCATACAAAGATGTCATGACATGGGTAGTCCATGAATGAGTTCTTAAGTAAACCCTTGTCTTCTTTGTACAAACTCAATGACCATGTTCGTCGAATAGGCATTTAAAATCATCACATACTCAGCCAAATCTTGATATGGTAGACGTGATTCGATTTTCCTTTTCTTGTTTGTGCGGGATTCGTGTTTTTCCTTCATTTTCTGCGTTTACTGATAACTAACAGGCCAAACATACAACGGATCATCCTGCGTTGAAATCTGAACACGCAACTATCCTGGTTAGTTGTTACATGCTTAATAAAAAAATAAACAAAAAGTTGACAAGACCCCGTTTCCCTCTTTTCGTTAATTTACCAAGGGCATTGATCATGACAGCTGACTCCCTGTTGAGATAAAACTCCTTAGTGATAGTTTTTCAGGCTTAATAAAAAGTAATTTCAATTGTTGCACACTCAGTTTCCGATCTTCTCAGCAACTTTGCTTGTAAAGTTGATCCTGCAACTCACACACGAACCTTGGCCCTGTTTTATAATTCCATAAGACTGTTATCAAGTATGTCAGATAGGCAGGTTGGATTTATATTTTACATGGCATTTTTGCAATCCAAACTTGCCTTAAAATGAACATGAACATGATTAAGCGATCGGCAATCGGGTTGCGTAAGGTGGTGCCTAAACCCAAAGTAATGAATCAGACTAGCTCAAATCTGTGAACCGGTCAATGGATTGCCAAGAAAGAGAAAAAAGATTTGCCTATCAATGATGGCAATCTATTCCATGAACTTGAATGGGAGTAGGAAGATATGGCATAGCCAATGAGTGGATAAAGAAGAAGCGATCATGTGACTTTGCAGATCTCTCGATTGCATCTTAAATGAATGCAAGATTGAACGAGTCCTTGTGGGCTGCTACTAGCTTTCTCGATTGTGGGGCTCAACAGGAATATCGTCTGGCCCTTTTTTAGGCACATAGTGAAGAATTATTGATTGGGACCAAAGGAAAAGTTTTACTGAAAGCTGCATGCTTTTCCTGATCTACAGTCGGGTGTTATCGTTCTCGTGAGCCCATCGGAGGGTCCTCCCCAAGAGAGAGAGAGAGAGAGAGAGAGAGAGAGAGAGAGAGAGAGATTGTCCAGTGATGCACCGGCGCTTATACAAATTATATATGTAATGCTATGGTTGTTGTTTAAGAGTTAATAGCACGCATCAGGTTTTGTGCATTTGAAAGGGAAACTGAAAGCCTCTTCCCTTAATTTCGAAGTCATCGTCCGTAAACATGGCCTCAGTAACTAGAAAAAATCATCAAAATCTTGAATATTTTATGCTTGTGAATCAACATTCTCATTGAAACCGCCATCTCCTCGCCTTCACTTTCCCATGCAGCGACAATCTTTGTCCGACCACTAATTCCCGGACAAAGTCGATACCTCTCTCTCAAAGTCTGCCCTACCATTCAATGGTCACTCATCCTCCTCCCTTCATATGGCAATCGGGCTCCCATTTTGCTGAAATTGATTTTCAAATGATTTGGTGCCAACACTTGAATTGCATGCCAAAGCCCCACCAGGCTATGCTCAATCACAGTTCCCACACACAACCAGCAAGGTGAACAAACCCTTGGCAACTCTTCCTCCAGGAACTTCTCTCTGATCAGGCCCATGAGTCCCAACACAAACAGCAGTAATAGTCCCCACCACCCTCTTTCCACACTTGCTGTTCTAATGAGGAGAGAAAGTTGGCTAGCCCAGTACCTGCCCTGGATCATCTGCGTCTCTGTTTAGGGCGTCCTTCTGGCATAGACACACATCCATTTGCCGTTTCTCTTCTTTTCAACCCTATAATTATCAATAGACGGGTCGGTCTTGGGGTTGGGTCCAAACATTTACATTATGGGCCTCGACAAGGACACGCGCATGGCTCCAAAAAAAGGAAAAGAGCAAATGCAAATTGCAGGACTATATCAGTTACCTCGAATCCCTCCCTTGCTATTCTGCCTTCTTCCCTCCCTCTCCTGATCTACTGCTAGCCTCATCCATATCCCGAGCTTCCTTCCTTCTCAGGAACTATGAAGGTGAGATGATCATGCTTTATATATATATGTGTATTGTGCAATTAAAATGCCTCAGTACTTCTACACGTTCATCGTGGATTGTTGTAATCCTTTGGTGCGCAATCCTTTCAGTTTAAGCAATGTACTTCTTGAGAGAGGCTCTTTTTTTCCCCATGTTACCGGAAAATTGACATGAAGCATCACCACTTTAAGAAGCTGGCCAAATCCCATACTGCAATTCATAAGCTTGTGCATGTACGTTAACAATGTGGGCGGTTAACCATATAAGAATATATGCTTTGTAACTCCCTGAAGATTAACTAGTACCGCTGTTGTCGATTTTGACGTTATTGACTCTCTCTTCATTTTTCCATATTTTACTTGCAAAGATGTTCGGTTGGATGCATCACAAGTTCCGAAACAACACGGGTTATGAATTGCTTGCCCAATGCAAAGGTAGAAACCTCTGGTCATAAGCCTCATTTTGGGCAGTTAACTTGATTATCTGCGGGATTCTCATTTTCTGATGGATTCTTTCCAACGAAATGCTGGTTCTGTTGGCAGCATCCTTCGATGACGACGACGAGGCCGTGGCTCCAAGTAGCATCGGAAACCTGGAACGAGAGGCAAACCCGTTGTTAGTGAAGAACGCAGTGCTGGTAGAAGCATTGTTGGAGGAGTGGCATGACGGGTTTCTGGCCATGGGCACCGCTGCCTGGTTCGATGAAGAAAGCGGCGAGCCGGAGGCGGCCGAGGTCGATGGCGACAAAGCCAAGAAGCGGAGGTTCCGCGCCCCATTGGCCAGCCGGTTCGTCTACAAGCACGGCGAGTCCATGGAGTTGGTGGGCTCGAGCCAAGCTGCGGAGCTAGGCTGGGGCGCCGAAGATAGAGACACGGTCGCTTTGTTACACCATGTGGCACAGTTCTTAATGCAGGAGGAAGGCCAGACGGAGATGAGAGTTGAGAGGATAAGGACTACGCTCGCCGAACTCTTCTCGCGGCGGGACTCGGTTTACGTTCCCTGGGAGAGGAAGGAAGGGCGAGCCGACGGTGGTGCGATGAAGGAGGCGATCTGCGGCACCAGACCAGGTTCGGACGTAGCCGCCGAGGCGGTCGGTCCCAAGGGATTGGAAACCGAACCGAGCACTAGACTCCACAAGGTAAAAGTCTAAAACCCAGCCGGTCGTGAAATGGCTCTGGTGAAGGACCACCCATGATCGGGTGAGCAGTAACCAATCCAGTCCCGTTTTATGAGCTGCTGAGAATTTGTGTGATGGATTTGATTTAATTAGGTCCGGAAGTGAAGGAAACATAAAATTGGTGTGGCCAAAACCGATACAGTACACCAAATTCAAACATCACTCGATCATGGTCAAGGCTGACAAATTGTCAGTGGGCTTGGGTAGCTAAGGCCAGAACTGATACAGTATACCAAATTCAAACGTGACTCGATTCATGGCCAAGTCTGAAGAATTGTCAGCCTTAAATTTCCTTTCTTCTTTTTATCTGGAAAGATGGACATCTGTCCTGGACCTGCTTGCACCTTCTTCCTGGATCTTGCATGGCCACGTGTCTTGACTTTACCTACCATGCTAAATAAAGATACACACACATATATATACATATATTTACTTAATGTATATACTTGATGGGCTCATGTATGACATATAATGAATTTCAACTTCTCCTCCAATGCTCAACAATAAGCACTCAAGAAATCACATGCAGGCAAAGTTGTTTGAGATATAATTTTTTCCATGTTCTAGGCCGTCCATGGTTTGATCAGATATAAGCTAAAGCCCTCGAATTGTCTTAGATCTTCCCTATTTTCAAGAACTCCGCTCTCGTTGTTTCCCTTTGCCAGGTTCAAATCACATCCAAGATGTTGAAGAGAAAGATCCACCCGGCTATGGAACGCGAGAACCACTTGAAGGATCACACAATGGCCGGGGGTGAAGAGGGCAGACGATGATAAAGGTTGCAAGGTTACGACCTCCACGGCCAGATTTGACTCCCAAAGAAGCCGAAGAACAGTTGGGTGGGCAAAAATCTCAAGCATCTGAATCCAGGCAGACTCTGAACACCGGATTTGGGAGATCATGTGACGTGTTTGCTTCTTTTGCTGCTTCCTTTTTTTTTCGTTTGTTTCCGCGTGGTGATCAATGCTGCCAAGCACAATGAATGTCTTCTCCATAACATGGGCCTGTTGATTTGGGGACCGTGACATGATTGATCAACACTTTTAAGCTCTTTTTCACTATACAATCGGTCGCTTGTGCCTATCTAGTTCCTGTTTCTGAACATGAAATCTGTCGCTTTTGTCTGTTTACTTCCTGTTTCCAGAAGAAATGAATCCGCAAGGCTTTCTTTTGCTCTTCTGTGCACATGTAACTTTTATCTGGCAGTCAGATGAGTAGGGAAAGGATGTCAGCGATCAACGCTCCTCAGCTTCGCCACACACAGCCGCGAGGACTTTCGGGTAACTCGAAAGGAGCGACGACGAGATTTAGAGTGTTCAGGACAGCTCCTACCCACGCCCAGCGCCCTAGGGGTTTATACGCCATAACGTATCGTATCTATTTCACCAAGCATTGTCATTGAAACTCATTCTTCAAACTGAACAAATGGTCAAGAAGCTCTTTCAATAGGCAAGCTGGGGCTAGCCACCCAGCTTCTAAGAATTTTTTTTTTTTCTTGGTTAAAAAATGAGAGAACATTTGTTTAAAATAAGAAATCCGAGCTTAAGCAAGCTTCTGTTGTACCACACTTAAACTATAGTTAACCGTGCAGATAAGATGGGCACCTCTTGCAAAGCTGAAGAAGGGTCCCTTGTGCCTTTCTGCTTTTGACTTGTACAAATGTGATCTACATTATTGGAAAACCTAGACATTCGTACTTGGAACCGTTCAAATTCTTTTTCAACCTCAAAAGGAACACTTTCACAATTTGAAAACTAAGATAAACGATTGAAGGTTTGATCCTTTAAATCCAATTCAAAATCAAAATAGATTAATTTGAGAATCATATTGGGGGTTTAAACAACATAGGTGACATTAAAGTCCTCTAAAAAATTAAGATATACTTTACATGAAATTGTAATTCACAAATGGTTGACCTCTTGCCATAAATGAGCATCACAATATTTACAATCAAGTGACAATTTTACTACTGCAGGAACATTAATTCCGGTTGAAAGCCGAAGTAGTTGAAATCTAATCGCTAGAACGGTCTATGATTGTTTAGAAAATCATAATGGTTCAGATTAGTAACAAAATTTGGTGGAGTATCATTACCTGTTTCCAGTAAAAAGTAGGTGACCCATTTTACCGCATCCTTTTCTGAGTGTTTCAGTAAACCGTCCCTCCTCAGTGTTGCCAAAAGACATCGTAAACTGGATTAAAATTTGTTCATAATATTTCCACACTAACCCGCTAACGCCCTTTTTTTCTGTCCACCATTTTAGATGAGATTTACAACGTCAATGGTCGAATGAATGAGTACATCAGTTGCCTGGCTGAAAGGCTGCCATGAATATGGATGAAATGTTACGTCCTCGCTTAGCTTTTTACCAACAAAATGGGATGGGACCTAATCTTTTGTGCGTCCCAACATTGCCCCATTATGAAAGGAGCGAAGCAACCCTTCCACTGACATCGACTAATTATAGTGGTTGTTGCCCTGTGCGACCATCTATAGATTAAAATGGTTGTCAAAAAATCTCCCCATGTTGAATGTTCCAGGGGAAAGCACAATTTACAAATACAGCTGGACCTAAGCACCCAAAAAATCAAAACAAAACGGCAGGCCCCCAAGACAGCCTAAACGTTTAGAGGCGTTGAAGTTGCCTGCTTTGAGAACATACTCACGGCTTCTTGAACATAAATTTTGTGATAATAAGGTAAGAGAGAGCAAAAACCCTGAAAATTTCCTAGGAAATGCGCAATGATGCAAAAGCACGCATTCATCGATCCAAAGGAGAGTTGGAAAATAAATCATTTCTTCTAAAGATGCCCCCATAGAATGGGGGTTCTACAGTATGTCAGGGAACGCCACCATTAGACGGTCGTGGCACCCCAGCTGCTGTATTCATGATAGAGAAAGACGACCCCCAACCCACCTTCAACATAAAAATGACATCATACCATTGACTGGAGAAAGACCGAAAGCAGAGCTCTGCTTATCTTTTGCAGCAGTGCTTAACGGTTGACAGCCCTCCGCCAAAAGGCGAGAGATACAAACCAGAAACGGATCAAGGGGGATTGGCCAAATAAGATTGGTAATTGATTGATAGAAACAACTTGACAAAGCTATATCTTGTCATGAAGAGTCACCACCAGGTCATGAGCATCGTCCAGCAGCTTCCAAACATCAAGCTGCCCAGTCATATTGTTGCATTCTCTTATGATCTCGTCCATGCTGCTATACTTCTCGATTATCAGCTTCTTTCTTTGCAAAACGCACGCAGCTATTGCATAAAGCAGCAGATCATTGGTGGGTGGTGCCCGCTGCCGTATCCTACCCCACGCAGATTTGCCAATCCCAGCTCTGATTGCAGCCTGGTCCGCCCACATGACTTCCCACAGGCACAAAGTCTGCTCAAAATTCAATTCCCTCCTGAACAGCACCACTACCATTCTGTAGACAAAGAAGCAGTCCTCAGCTTTGAGCTTCTCCAAATGTTTAAACAAATGAGAATCCTTCAACTTTATGATCTTAGAAACTAAGTTCAACTGCCTACGGATTCCAACTTCATCAAGCCTGAAATTGTGCCTCGCTTTCTCCATGAAACCCACAAAACACCAGAAGGCTTCATCATCATCCTCCATGACAGCAATTATTGGTGAAAGTAAATCGCTCATACCCTGGCAGTAACCAATCTCTGGGTCATAAATAGCATAAGCCTCGAGTACAGTAACCAACCGAGCAGCATGATATACCATGCATGGCTCCAAGTGGTTATAATCTTTCAGGCCCACTGACTCGGCCTGCTTTTGAGCCTCCTCCTCTGAGACTTCAGCCTGAGCAGTCAAATATGAGACCCACTCAGTATTTGCACGGATCGCATCAAGCCTGATAATTCTTTGCCATGTAGCATAATCCTCTTTAACCGGACCCCGAGATTTTTTCTCCTCAAGGGGATCTGTTGTGGCATCACCAGTGTCATTTTCATCTGTTCTTTCTATGGTGGGATATGTCTGCATGCTATCTTCTTCTGTTGAGGAGTCACTGTCCGAAGATTCAGTCTCAACTACAATAGAGTGAGCAATAGGTGACTGAGTGCTCGAACCAGGTTCTTCTGTAATACATGAGCTCGCTTGCAAGTTGTCTGAGCTATCAGGTTGATCTTCCGTACAAGAGACAGCAAGCCCAGCACCATCTATGCTTCCTCCTTCCATAGAAAGTGACTGCCTGGCACTAACCACATCCTCAGAACAAGGTGACTCTAGATCCTCCTGGAAACTAGCACCCTCTTCTCTGTTGTTGGCACGTAATTCCTCAGGATTTTGATGTCCATCAGCATTCTTCAGTAGCTGTTTGCATTGTCTTCTTACCTTTTCATACTCTTTCCTGCAAAAAAAAAAAAAAAAAACCACTGTTGATATGCATCACGAACTAAACAGGTTTTATTACAAGATCAAGATAAAAAAAAAAAAAGACCACGCAACAAGTATAGATAAGTAAGCAGACAATTAAGAAACATTTCATATTCTTAGAAGGATCACAAAACAAGACAACAGCCAATAAAAGGCACGGCATACCTTTTCTGAACCCTTGCAGCATCTCTTTCCGATTTTGTACTGTTCAGTTGATATCTGCATCTCAGAAAATAATGATACTTAACATATAGATATAATGAAGGTCACAGAAAAATACAGAGAAGAACAATAGAGAAGGTAACCTTAGTCAAATACAATCGAAAAAGAAAAATTTAGTGCTCAAGACTAACACACTCCACTAAAAGTATTTAGGCAGATCCCGGATCAGCACTTGCGCTGCACAGATTAATAATCTGAACACTATTTTGACAATGATCACCCCCTCAGAAGGCAAACCTACAAATGGAATTCAAACTACTCTTCTAGGGGTTTAAGATCCATTTCCAAAACCTGAAAATCTAAAAACCTTCACTGTCAAGGATTTGCAATATTATCTATCCTAATATTTGTTTTCCATCAAGAAGTTGATCAGAATAACAAGGTACAATGTGTATGAAGTTTGCTCACTTAAAGCATGGACGACCCCAGATGTAATCTCATTGTGTTTAAAAATTTGAATTGGCCATGGTATGAAACTTTTCATAAATTTAGAAAAAAAACAATTATGGCTTTCGAGGTGAAGATAATGTCTTTCTTTAGCCCGTGACCCAAATGCACAGCGCTTGAAAGTTCACACACTCATGCAAAGTTAAACCCCGTTTACCTCAAGCCCCACTTGGTTATACTAGACTAGCAGAGGGTCACACACACATGCTTCTTGTTAATGAAAGTACATACAAGCGCACAGGCAAAGCCAAAATTTATAATGCAACACGCGAAGCTTAGAAAATAAAAATATTCACTTACACGCCAAGTAGAAATGGCCACACCTCCTTCCTTATGCTGGGTTCAATTCCCTGAATTAAAAAAAAAAAATGAGTTACTCAAAAACTAGGAATTTATATTTATATGAAAGATGGTTCAAGTGAACATTCTTTGGAAATGGAGAGCAGAAAATGCATCTATGATGATGAATATGATGATATATACATATTATATGTATATAGGAGTCTATTTAGGACAATACTAGGACAGTATGGACTTTATAACTTTATAAATAAAACAAATATGTACAAACATCAAATATTCACAGGCAAACTTTGCCACCATCAAATAACTCAAAGACTATCAGATACTAAAGTGTCATTCATGAAGATCTGCAAGAGAAAAAAGCTCTCGTGCCTGGTTCTGCATTCGAGATGGAATACTAATATCAACTAGTTTGACTTAAAGCTTTCTAAGCTTTCAACAAGAAACAATAATAACTCACCCCACTGCGAACTTTCTTTAATAGCTTAACTCCACCATCAAGAAGTTTTCCATCTGAAGAGAAAAAACTATCCCATTGTTGACGTGAAAGGGCACGTTTTCTCCTTCTACGAGACCAAGGAGATTTAAGCCTACCTCTGCAATTAGTTTAACCATGTTAAGGTCAGCAATATTAGAAAAATAAGCAAATGAATAAAACCAGTACACATAAAAAAGATAGCGATGGCTTTCCTGTGATTGAACCGATAAACCATTTCGCTACAACAACAATAAGCTAGACTCTCAAAGCAAAACAATGTTCAATTGCCAACTAACTGGTCACAACAAGAAAGGTGCCATAGGATTTCTTCACTTGCAGGTTAACATTTTTGAAGCACTAAATGTACTTATATAAAATTACAGAAGAATGCCTAAGAAATTGCCAATTGAATGTATTATTAGCAGACTAAATATAATATCATTTAGCTTGATATATTATAAAAAGGACTTAATCATAGCTGACTTAACTAGAAATGATTTAACAACGCCAGAACACTATGATTAGAGACGAGAATTATGCTCAGGAATACATCAAGTAGAAGACCTTCAAAGATGCAGGTCTTTTGTCCTAAAAAGTCTTTTGTCCTAAAAAGAAATAAGACTAAAAATCTACAGCCTCTTACATATTAGTACATTATTAAACACAAGAATACGACCTTTATACCACCATCGCCATTGTATTCATGCGAATTTGTTCAAATAGAGACTCCCACTTCACAAAGTTAAACCAGACTGCAACTAAAGCAAAAACATTTTTCCATTTACCTAGTTGAACCGGGAGACAACGGAAAACTAGGAAACAAAGTGATTCAAACTGTTTAACGCTATTTATTCGATAGTCGGCACCCTTTTCAAGTTTCTAGAACTGAGCAGAATGACTAGATTTTCTGTAAATAGTAATCAAAATTAGTCAACCACGTCTTCAAGAAACAACCCCTATTTGACGCCCAGCAACTATTTTGAGATGCAGAATCTACACGAGCACCAGAAGGGATGAGAAGATTAGAATTATCTAAAGCTAAGTCTTTTACTGTGTAAAGCAATTAATCAGACCAAGCAGCAACGAACACATGCACAAAAAAACCCCCTGATTGAAAACCCAAGTAAAGGAACTGTTTTAAGTAGCAGATCTACTGAAGCAGGAAGTCCAACTGATTCAAATTCCGCTACTTCGAACCGCATAACTAGCAACAAATTCTAGACGCGAACAAGAGATCAAGATCAATAAAACCAAAAAAGAAAAACTAAAACCCAGTACGAAAAGAAGAAGAAGAAGAGGAAAAGCAGAGAGAGGAAGTAGAGAAGCAAAGTCAAGGGAAGGTCGAAAGGAAGAGCAGAACAGAAAAGGAGGGATTGCGGGGAGGGGTAAAGAGGGACTCACCGTCTGGGAAAGGAGGAGGATGACGATGAGGACGACAGCTGCAGCGGCGACGACGAACAAAGAGGCGAAGAGGACAGGGAGGAGGAAGGCGCAGACGAGGCGGCCACGTAGAGAAGCGATCGTATGTGAATCCACGACGAGGAAGAAGAAGAAGACGAGGAAGAAGAAGAAGAAGTATGGGATCTGCCTAGGGTTCTCATTTACAACATCTCACTCTCTATTTCTCTCCGATTCTTCTTTTCTTTTTGGGGATTTTGCTTTCGCGCCTCAGGAAGGTATGCTATTTTCTCACTTTTTACCTACGAGAATAGATGAGTGCGGCGGCCAGGGCCACGCCCGCCATGGCCGTGAAGAAGATGGCTAGTCCATTGGGAGCGATCCAGAAGCCTCCTCCGACCCCGCCACCGCCACCTCCAACGCTCTTCGTGGTGGTGGTGGTGGTGGTGGAGGTGTTGCTTCCTCTGCCCGCCCAAGCGGTGAATATCATGGAAGAGAAACGAGTTCCAATTCCGCCACCGCTACTGCCTCCGGATCGCGACTGCACCATCACCCGATGGCCAACCCCTCTGTTTTCTTCCGCCCCTCCACCCGCACTGAGCCTGCCGCCTTTTCCTCTCTATCTGCCTCCCCTCCCTAATAAGTTGTCTCTGTGTGGGTGTGTGCGCGCGCAAGAGGAGCGAACTGTGAGACTATCCCTCCCTCCTTTTGAAAAGAAAAAGACGAGGGCTAGTGGGTGTGGTAGAATACGAAATTACCACTGTGCCCCTGAATTTCACCTGCGTTTTTGCGGTTGTTGGTCTCGGGTTTACCGGGGAGCGACTCTTTCTTTTTGAAGTGGACGGGTTTGTTCTCTCTCTCCCTCCTCCCCAAAGATTCGAATGAAAAAGCAAGCAACCTTCTTATTTCACTTTATTTTCTTCACAGATTATTGAGATTTTTTTTCTTTCCACAGCATTGATTTTCAGCCTTATCAAATCCTAACCGATTTATGTTGAGAAAATCAGAGCTCGCCCCCGCTTCCTTCCATCCGTATAGTATAAAAGGCGTCGACCAATCTACATATTATTTTGTTGTTAGGATCAATCTGCTGCTGCAGATAATAATAATCAAGTGGAGAAAAAGTCAGAGCGCGCGCAGATTTACAATTCTCTCCACTGAAGGAAAAACAACTCAAGCAAAAGGTCATGCCCTAAAAGATTATGTAGGAAGAATAGTCAGACTAAGAAAAGGAAGTCCATGCTGGTAGTTACAATTTTTCCTCCACCGTCGCGTCGACCCTTGTTGTGAAAGCTGATTCCCATCTCCCCCTGTCCAGAAAGTCCTTCCCATCCCTTCGCCAGTTCTTGGTCTTGGCTTCTTGTTACTTTGGTTTTTTTTTTTTTTTCTTTTCTTGTTCCTCACTGGCACTGCTGGTTCGTTCAGCGCTCTCATTTATGATCTCCACCAATCGGACAGGTACTTTGTCGGTCTTTATTAGCCAAGAGTCGTAATCTTATCACTGACTTGCGAGTCGGGGACCCGATTTGATTAGAAGGGTCCTTCTTGTTTTGAGAAAAAAAAAAACCCTCCTACCACTTTGTAAAATATCATTGTTGCTGTTTTCCTTCAACAAAAATTGATCATATACGTCTTTTCTCAGCAGTTAACTAACTTTCCAACAAATTAAATTGTGAACTAAAATGAAAGGAAAGAAGATTTTCAGGTGTTGTTGTTGTTTTGAGGATCGTTTTGCATCAAATTTTACCTAGGCTTTGTTGGATAGCAATTGATTTAGGAGCCTTGCGTTAAGTCGTAGAAGCGTAGACAAAGTCTTCCGCTACTGTTTGGACGAGAAAGTTAGGGAAGTCAAATTTATGCATTGTTTTGTTTGCAGGGGCCCAACGCCCGCATATCTCCACAAAGTTACCCAATCAAGACCCAAAATAATCTGAAAGTAATCAATGGGAATGGAGAATAAGAGGGCTGAGTAAATATATAATGCGTGGTAGAAAGCAATGGTGCGACTATATAGATACGTCACGCCATTGTAAAAGTTAACTATGTAGACGTTAATTTTTGTATCCCAAACCATTTATATAAAAAAAAAAAAAAATCATGTTTCCGTTGTCGTATAGGCGGGACTTTAAGAAATCAAGAGCCTTAATGCGTTTGGCTTGTAAGACGATTATAAGATTCCGTTCTGACATCCGCCACCATTATTTTTTATAATGGTTCGTATCTCTATAAAAATGGAAAACTACGTCTGCGTAATTAATTTTATAGAAAACTCGTACCAAACCCGAGGGAAGCCAAAAATTTCTTTATCGGGCGAAACACTGTTGCATCGCCATAGTAAGCAGAAAGCCTCCCTCGGGGAATTCCTTGAGTCGGAAGCGTGAAAAGAGCCCAAAACTTCAGGCTCACGAAACAGCAATAAGAAAGAAAATTGCTGCTTGGAATTTATGTGATCTCATGTCTTCCTTTTTTTTCAAAAAGCAATTTGTCATCATTAAATTCGGGTAGTCTGAAACAGATTTTGGCCCTTTCGGCTTTCACAACCCCGAGTTTTTAGGGTCAGTTTTGAATTTGAACAAAAAAAAAACTAAGAGAATATAAAAAATCGAGTTGGGAAACATTATATACGCCCCCGACACAGTTTCTTTTTCAGCGAGTTTTAGCCGTTGCGTTGGCGATTGGCTCATGGGTACTTTGGGCATCGACGTTCGATAAGCCAATTTTGTCATTTCGTCGGTTCCCAGAGAGTGCTTCGACGCATCTTCTCGGTGTGCCTTTCTCGCGCTTTGACGGACGCGGGAGGCGCGGTCAAACCCTCGTCGGTGGACGACGCCGGTCAAACCAGACCATAATGTGGTCTCAGTAGAACCCACCGCCTTTCACAAAATGACGAGGTCACCCTTCTGACTCCACGCCTTTCTTTTTTTTTTTCTTCCCCCGTGGCTACGGGAGAGGACTCAAATGGGCGCCGTCTCCGGGACCCCCGTAATATTAGAATAGTGGGAGGCTTCACGTGGCTCATATGCGCCTGCCGGGAACCGCGTGAGTCCGATACGTCCCGCTCCTGCGACGAAAAATGATCTGCAGAAACCAGTGGAGCCCGTTGCGGCTTTAAAGCCAAAGGATAATGACTGAGATATGATATGACAAAACCCGGTTCTTCCCACGATGACAGGAAAATCGGCCGAATCGATATGTGTAAATTTTTCTTTCTACCTGAGAATCACTTTTAAGATTAAAAGAAATTAGCAAGAAGAAGAGAAGGATCAAACACCAAACACCAAATAGGGGCCTTCCTGAAGGCTTCTTTAATTTTCTTTCTGCGGTACTTGTGATTTCAACGGTAACGCGTTGCGTTGTCTAGGATTTGACCCGTTTTCAGCCCTATTTACAATGTCATATTAGTGAATCCTCCTCCTGCTTTGAATGGATGTGGTGGGATAAGATGGACCCTAGTATTAGGGGGTTTGACCTTAGACAGCCTCAATCAGAGATGTGTACACCGCGTTCAGGTTGGTTCCACGAATATGTTTCAATGGAAAAGTGACAAGCTTTGCTCCAAGTATGAAATTGAACTTTCCCAAATTTTCAAAAAGAAAAAAAGGAAAGCTGCCTTAAAACTCGCAAATCACAATCCTCAAGTGACTTCTGAGACAAATTGATGGTTGGATATCACCTTAAGGTGCAAACTCAAGCGGAAAGGAAAAGTAGAAGCATTGGCAGGTATTTGGATATAGAAAAAATCAGATTTAATTGGTATTAGATGTGGGCACGTTACATGTTTTCTTTCCCAAATCTGATTTATATTTGAGTTCAAGTCGGATAAAAAGATAACGAAGAATAATAGAGGAGGTACTAAAGTAGCTCAATTTTTGAAGGAATCGCGCGATCGCCTATATATTCCCTGATTAACAGCCACAGAAATGCCCGATGCCCTTTATCGCAGAGATGAACGGTGCGCAACGCACGATCGCGGGAAATATGATTGTGCTCAAAAGACTTACCACCGCACGGTGCCAAAACAACAACCACATGCCGCCCCATTCCTAGTGGCGGACGACGGTTCCGGTGGCTGTCAGGTTTTCGGGTATCTGACCACCATCGGTCGGTTACTGGTCGAATATAAATATATATATATATATATATAGCCTTAACTTTACGGTCTAGTACGGATCATATACTTGTTGACCTGAACCGGTGGGGGATCGATCTGTTCCTTCTAGATCATGGATTCGAGTATGCGATGATGAGTTTTATGTAGGTGAAGTGTTTGCTTTTTATAGGATTATTAGGTCATGTATGGATAAAAAAAAAAATACATGGTCAAGTCAAAGCGCCGAACCTGAAAAGACCTCCGTTCAGGCCCGGATGGCTTACAAACAGGCTAGGTCCAAGGAAGGCTTAGGACCTGGCAGACCCGGCCCGACCCGCTGTCCACCGACCCCTACTTATTCCTTCAACAATAATATTAGTTACACTGCTCTTGATCTTGAGTTAGGAGAAGGGACAACAAAAATGCATTTTTTTTAGGGTTTTGAGTGGATGGTGTCGATTAGAGAATCTGTAGCCATTAAACAATGCATAAATATAGGAGCGAAGAAGTCTACCTTATGATTCTTAATGTAAAAGCTAGGTATCTTTTATTTATTTATTTATCAGGATGACCTTGATGTGCTTCGGGAGGATCCAAGTAATGACCTCCAGTATTACTTTCATCTTCTCTTCTTTGAGCCCGAGAGAAACTTGATGGACCACCTGCACATGATCATGAATGACTGCATGCTATTAGCGGAGAAGAGATTCGAATATACTCGGTTCAATGAGCTACTGTAACTTCTCAAAAATACGGGCATATAACCTTTTTATTATTCATCTGCAGAGTGGTGTTAGGTGCCCTTGTGGCCTCGCTCGTGGTTGTTGGCTTCGTAATAGTAGCCGTTTAGCGATGACACGTTCTATCGATCACCAGATGCTCATGTTACTGCTGCAGATTCAGATATGAAATTGGATACTGAATTCAAATTTGTTTAGTAATCGGAAAAAGTTTTGAAGTCAATTACGCTGGGGCTTCCCCACAGATATAGTTGCGGTAAGCAAATAGAAGAAGTTACAGTGTTTGAAAAGGACTTGCATTTAAATGGTGTTCATGAACTTCACAGACTGCGCATGCTTTATGAACCACGTGAGTTCCATATATTACTCACTTTGGCCTCAGCATGATCTCAGACGCATAGTAATATATGGCCTCGCCATAATGGAGGAGTCCCACATTATCTGTCTTTCCCTATTCCGAGTTCACCATTGCCGCGAATGGCCATGATCATGCAATGCTGATCCAACATAGGCAAATTAATTGGCCTTTCTTAGCAAAAGTTTTTAAGTTGTGTAAGCATCTTTGTCATCTCTACTTTCTTGCAGTACCACACGCACACATACACTCCAAATTTACGCAATCAAATCTTACTTTCTTCTTCTTGTCTCTCTCTCTCTTACACACATGCAGTCGACAGCGCGTGGTAATTAAATTAGACGGTGGAACACTATTTGAGAGTCTAGCTGCAGGGACTCCGACTCCAGGGGACAAAGACAGGGGATCTTGACTTCAAAGGGAGCGATTAAACTATAAGAGTTCAGAGGCTCTTTGCTTTTTGTATTTTTATGGGGCTGGGGCCTGGGCCTCCCCCATCATCCATGATGTAAAGAAGGAATCCTCATGATCACGATCACGACGGGTCGGCATCGTTCTGGACCTTTCTTTCTTTTCAAAAGAAGGGGCAGGATGAAGTCTTCTGAGGATGGTCAGGCCAGGCGAACTCCTCCCTCCAATGTGTGGTGCTAACTTTTTCTGTGCTTCATAATCACCGGAGCCACTGGGTGGGGGCCTTTCGTTTCCTCCCTTGTCTCTCTCTTTACTTTTACTTTCACGAGAGATGGTGGGAGGGAAGAGACGATTCCACATGTGGAATATTCCTTTTTTCACTATTGGGCAACGCTCCCTTTTCTTGTCTTCTTTTCATTTTTCTACGATGAAACATGCTAAGGGTTTATTCTTAGAAGAGGCGACCGGAATTGATGGAGATCCTTTTCTCTCTCGGGCGAACTTTAACATTGGTAACGTCGCTTTTCTGTTTGTTTAATTGTGACGTCAAGGCCGAGCTTGCCGATTCCAGATCGAATCGAATGGAGAAGAGAGACTATTTATTGTGTTATATAGGTTGCTTTTAATGTGCATTAGGAGACGATGATGTGCTCCGTCTTTTTCTTCCTGTTTGGTTTCGATCATGATCGCAAATCTCGTCCACGACAACAGACGCGAAGGAAAGTCCTCGCCTAGGAAATCTGAGAGATTGCTTCTCTGCAACACACGACGGTTGTGATGCTTATTATGTTGCAGGTGCTCTCAGTATCTCTGGTTTGTCCGTTACTGAGTGATCGGAAAGAAAGAGTTTTGTTTACCGCAAATTCAGGGACAACAAATGGAGAAACTGGGACTGATAGAGAGGGTAACCACCTTCCCCAATCCAAGGTGGGTCGCATTTTAAGACTCACCCTCACAATCTCGACGCTTCACTGAGTGAGGGTATTGAAACTTTGCGCACTAATTTTCTTGAGGGACGAGGTTTAGCCTTCTATACGTTTGGCATAAAAGGTATTTTATTGTTATTAACTTGGCATTACATGTAAATGAAACAATAATGTTTTATATTTGTTTTTAGATTTTGCATGTGTTGAGGTCAACATCACCAAAATATAGTCATCCCCACGAGTATTTGTGCAATAATATAAACGGTCTAGTCTAAATAGGTTTAAACATGACTTTAAATAGTGTCAACATAGGAAAAATGTCAACTCAAACAGGTACTAACTGTCTAGCCTGTTTAAAATACTTATAAGCCGTGATCATATTCCGGCAAACTGGGACTGTGAATTATCACTTTTAAGCCCAGGCATGCCGGAACTGGCCCGTCATGGCACGATCCAAGGTTGGCATCTAAGATTTGAAACATGGAGCTTGGACCGAGACTCAGGACGGATCCTTCCTTATTAAACCCGACGAAGAAAGCCATTAAGTTCTTGAAAAAAAAATTAATAATAAAACTATATTGACGAACAACAACTATCAACCAGACCAAGTCAGGTTATCAATATACTCCTTAACCTGCGGCCAGGTTCAGCTGAGTCCTTTTAGAACGGGCTCGAGCACAGTTTGATCTTATCAAGAACAATCTAGGTTCAGAAAAGCCAGGCTTGGTCTGAACCTAGCCTGTATGCAGCCTTAATAAAAGAGCTATTAGCAGTCTTCTTTTGTGCTTGCTCTTTAATGTATTTGCTGAAAATTTGAAATTATTTGAGTGAATCTCTCTCTTTCTGTCATAATTTAAGCATGCCCATACTTGTCTATATCTAACAATAAGAACACTAGTTGTGTACACGGTTAGATTATGCTAGATCACTCATGCTGAAAGTTACTTCATATTTGTTTATTTGAGTCATTCAACTGTATTAATCAGGTATTTGAATGTTACAAGAGCCGTTATACATTAAACTCAAAACTTGATGGACTTTAACACATTTTGCCTATAAAAGCACTCCTAAAATCATGGCTATGAGGTTAAATAGGGAGCACAATAATTATTTTGATAAAATATTTTAAATGGTCTGATTTCTGTCCCCTGCACGTCCTCTCTCGCTCTCTTTCTCACTCTCTCGACTTATCTTTTCTTTTTTTTTCTCCTTGTCTAGCACCTGAAAAAGTACTCGCCTGAAAATGGAACTGATTTCTCTCATTTCTCAAATATAAATGCACAGGAAACAGAGGCACAAGTTGATTTACTTGGATTGTGGCAACTTAAATGTGTCAGTTTGGTAGTTTCTTTCAAAAACCTATATCCGCATATGTAGATGATCCCAGAACCACCACAATATAGAAAATAAACCATGATTTTTCGACACCGGTATCAGATTTTGTAAACCAAAATTCTACTTCCAATAACGATGAATCTGTTATACGATTAAATTCTCTGGGAAGTAGGGCATAGTGTAGGAATTGCATTGTCTAAGGTATACATGTAGATGTGCTTAAAAATAAGGGACGGCAAGCGGGAGTGCTTGTTGTTACATATATTAGCGATCCCTTGACGTCAGCTCCTAGATATAAAATCTTGAACTTGAAGCCTCAAGATCAGCCGAACCTTGTGTCCCTAGTGCAACAGGCAGTTAGCGGCTTGGCGCATTATTTGAGTTTTCATCTCTTCAACAAGGGGCGGAGCCAGGATTTTTTTTTAGGGGCGGGCCAAACGGCCATTTGAACTTATCCGGGTAGAGCCAAACTAAATCCGAATATAAAAAATACATTACCCAACCAAAATTTTTCAATTTTTGTAACGTAATTTTTTTTTCAAGTAGTTGGGGCGGGCCATGGCCTAGGCGGCCCCTCCCTCTGTCCCTGTCTTCAACCATGGAGAGATTTGGAGCTGCTAAATCTCACCTCGTTTCCTGTAACTTTTCAAGGTAGCAGTTTATTTCAGGTCACCGTGGATGTTGCAGAATCATTGAATCTCATCCAATGGCCGACAAGAAGAGTGCAAGAGAACAATCACAAAGGGTGATAGTATTTTGGGAAGTAAAGTGGTCCACCTCCTATAAAGACTCATGTTTGAATCTTGAAAGGGACGCTATCACATCTCAATGTGTTCTATCTCTTAGTCCCGAAGCATGCTCTGCACAGGGAGGCTTAGTAGTCTTTCTTAGGGATGGTGGAACGAACCACTCACCTTTACCTTAAAAAAAAAAAAAGAAAGAAAGAAAGAAGTGCAAAAAAACATCTTTTGTTTACTGAAATATTTTGTTGATTATAAATTGGCATTGACAAAATTTGCTAGGGATTTTCTTCTAATTGGACGCCTACCGAACTTGGCAATGAGGGGGCAATATTTTGACTGATCACATGAAAGGACCTCAGTTAAATTGTGGGGCAATTTCCATTGTTGAAGCCAATTAACAAGTCATGAACAACGACATTTACAGCTTGTTTCCCGAATTGTGGCATAGAAAAGTCAGATAGGCATGCATTTTGCCACTACTGCAGTACAGGATTTACATGTCCCATGGTTATGAACCATTAGAAGTTAGTTTATCTAAGTTGTGAATTTTCTGCAAAGGTGAAAGAGTGCCTTTTTCAACTGACCCGTTGCGGCTTAGAATCTACAAAGAGACACGGTATGAGTAATCAGCGGTTTGCCTACGCATCACAAATATCAAATGGCACGTCTTACATTGCTAGCTCTGAATTGCGTTGCAGGTCAACCACTCAACTAACTTCTCATGTGTAGGTAAACTTCTGATGCCACTATGCCTTGTCTTCCATCGACCAAGCTGGGGATGGGATTGCTCGATCATGGTAAATTGATATGGCTTTTGTCAATTCTGTAGCTCAGACTGGAAAGAGCTTATAAATGAAACACCCAACCCTTCGACCAACCAGTTACTAGGACTTCAAGTGGTACATTATGCAGTCCAAAGGCGACGAGCTTCATAATGAAGTACCAAACCAATCTGACCGTCTTAATGGCTTCTGGTAGCGGTCTATTCTATAAATCATTAAGAAGCAAAACTGCAAGTTACATACATAGAAGCCACTACGCTTGGCCAAGCATCCGGCTTGATCCAGGCCTTCAATTAGATTCGATCGGGAGTTCAAAAACGCATACTTCGTCTTATCTGGCTTTTAAAAGGAAAAATGAAAGCGCGCACTGAAACCAACTGTTTAACCTGATCGATTATTTTTTTAATGTTTGCCTCTTATGGCAGACTAGACCCCGGCGAGTTCGCTAAGAATTAGGTGAACAATCGCCCTGTTAGCTGAACTTCCAACCAACCACATTCACATTAATTAGTATCACAATATAAGCACATACCCTGAACATTCATCTACTTCTTACACAACCAAAATGCAGATCAAAGGCAAACAAGGAGAGGGCCTCTTGAGTTCTTCATGGCTGCCCTCGTGTTGAGCGAGCACAAAACGTTGAGCGACCTAAAGGCTGGTGGGGAGGTGGTTTATGGGGCAGAAGAGTGCTACCGCCACTCCCTGGAACTTCTGGAGGAGCTGGGGTTCCCTAAGGGAGTGCTTCCTCTCAAGAACTTGGAGGAGTGTGGGAGGGTCAGGGAGACGGGGTTTGTGTGGATGAAGCAGAAGGAGCCGTATGAGCACTACTTCAAGGGCACGAGCAGCAAGGTGAGCTACGCCACGGAGGTGACGGCGTACATAGAGAAGCACAAGATGAAGAAGATGACGGGCGTGAAGACCAAGCAGATCCTTCTATGGATTCCGCTGACGGAAATGAGCATCGACGACCCCACCAGCAAGAAGATCTACTTCAAGACGTCGATGGGGGTGGGGCGGTCTTTCCCCTTCTCTGCTTTCGACTGTGAGGAGGAGAACGGAAATCAGTGAGCCAAACCCACGGATCTCATGAATCGTACCGTAGAATAAGCCTGTTTGAGTGCTACGTTATCCATCATTGTCCTGCATCCTACATTCTGTATGTCTTCTTCTTCGTCCATTTTATGCGTCGTCTTGTGGCGCTTATGTTTGCCTACTTATCATTTGGTCAAGGAATACCAGTTAATGTAAAAGTCTGCTCTTTCTGCAAAATTTATTGAGATAGACAAAGCTTGATAGCAACTGGGGAGTTCAGAGTTGTGAAAGGTGTTACGAACTCGAGAAAAGAACTTTTCATCGCGATTCAATATACCATCTTGAAACCGGAAACTTCCTGTTATCCCATGGCATGAATACCATGAGACTCTCCCGAGTTTACCTTCCAGAGGCAGGCCCTTCCAGTGCTCTGGTCTTCTTTGTTACTTAAAAATAATCATGATAGCTAAATTTCATCAATACAAATAAACTAGGTTCGTCCTTGTTAAGTAAGTATTAAGTTTGAGTGACCCACGAAATCTGTCAACCGAACACCATCAGCTCCCACCATGGAGGACGGCTGTGATTGCGCGACAGCGAAAGAAAGACACGAGCAGGGGTTATGTCCGTGAGATGGAAAGGCTATTTATTGAACGCCCATCGGGAAAGCCAGGTCTCAGAGACTCCAGTGAGCAAGCAGAAAGCCACAGCTCTCTCCTCCCCCACTCCCCAATCTACTCTGTTTCTAGGGCTAAGGTTTCGCTTCTCGCTTAACTCGTTATTGCTCTCGTTCCTACCGTTTTAAGGTTTTAGCTGGGGTTGTTTTAGTTCTTCCCCGTCGGGAACCCCGCGCTACTAGTCCCTTTCCGGCGAGAATGAGAGAAATCCTTCACATCCAGGGTGGCCAGTGCGGCAACCAGATCGGCGCAAAATTCTGGGAGGTGATCTGCAACGAGCACGGCATCGATGCCGTTGGATCCTACCACGGTGACTCCGAGCTTCAACTCGAGCGCATCAACGTCTACTACAATGAAGCCAGCGGGGGCCGCTACGTTCCTCGGGCGATCCTCATGGATCTCGAGCCGGGGACGATGGATAGCGTTAGGGCCTTACGGTCAACTTTTCCGGCCGGATAACTTTGTTTTTGGTCAGACCGGCGCCGGGAACAACTGGGCGAAGGGGCACTACACGGAGGGGGCCGAGCTCATAGATGCAGTGCTCGATGTTGTCAGGAAGGAAGCGGAGAATTGTGATTGCCTTCAAGGTCAGATATGAACCGGGTTCCTTCTTTTCTTTAAGAAGATTTGAGATTTTGTTCAATTTTGCTTCCGAATTTCTTTTTTCCTTATGGGTTTCCTGAATGACAAAAAAGGAAATTTAACACCCCAAAAAGTCCGTTTTGGTGATGTAATAGAGGCTGGTATAGAGACGGAAGCTCTGCTGTGAGTCTGGTCGTTACAAGAAAAATGGCAGTTTGAGTCTGGTCGTTACAAGAAAAATGGCGGTTTAGAGTTCCAATTGAAAAAATGACGTGTTTCTTACACGTCCTTGTTTTCCTTTTGTGGATTCTGTATCAATGGAACGTGAAGATGCGTTTAAATGGTAAAAAAATGGGAAAACATGGCGCTTTCGAGTTCAATTTGAACAAGTGACATTTTTTTCACAAGTCGTTGTTAATCATTTATTAAGATGTTCGAGTCACCAACACGTTAAGAATTAAGATTGTTTCATCAACCATTCTTATTAAAGTACACTTCTTCTGCCACAAATTTGGTAGGAAATAAAATTTATTGTTATTATCTTTTGGTTCTTATAAAGTTTCATATTTCTCTACTGTATTATTTATTAAGATGTTCGTTGTAAAATCATGAACAATAATTACATTGCCCCGTTTATCCTGACTGTAACCGAATGTTCCATTATACTTTCTTCTTAAGTCTTTATTAGTTGATCTGTCTGAACGAGCAGAATTTGAGTGCTTTCTCAACTTTTGTGTTTTCTTCTTATTCTTCTTACCAAGCAGGCTTTCAAGTGTGCCATTCTCTTGGAGGAGGGACTGGTTCAGGCATGGGAACTCTTCTAATCTCAAAGATTAGGGAGGAGTATCCTGATAGAATGATGCTTACCTTCTCTGTTTTTCCATCACCCAAGGTTTCGGACACGGTGGTGGAACCATATAATGCAACTCTCTCTGTGCATCAGTTGGTGGAGAATGCTGATGAATGCATGGTTCTTGACAACGAGGCTCTGTATGATATCTGCTTCAGAACCCTTAAACTTACTACTCCCACTTGTAAGAACTCTCTCTTTATTTATTTTGTCTTTGAAAGAATGTTTACTGCTTGTCTCAGGTGATCTGTTATATGCATTGCTTCTAGCAATAGTGTTGCTTTAATTTATTGCTTCGTTCATGTTCTCACTCGTCGATCATTTCTTGGAATAAATATATTTTTACGTGGGAAAGTACTTCTATCTTTACTCTTTAGGTAACTTTTGTCTGTTTTTTCCTTTTTGACAAGAAAAGTTGACTGCATTTATCTTTTTCTGTTGTTCATCCATCTGTGCTTTTTTTTCTTTCCCGTAGAGCTTAGTATGGAAATCAGGCTTTGAAATGACATAGCATGACTATTGTAACTCTTAAATATGTATAGTCCCTCGGCCGATCATTCATCTTTTGTTCACCAGATCAAGTGAAATAAATGTATTCGTGCATTGCATATATTAAAATTGTCAATTCAAGATATTGTTGGACTCTATAACTTTAAGCTGCTGACTGCGTATATACTACTAAATATTCACGCCTATTTGATGTGTATCTCCTCTTCTTTTCTTTCACATTTTTGCATTTTCCTCGTCTTTTTTTTTTTCGATTTAACCATGTTCTTATGTTCGCTTAAAGTGGCTATGAATAATCACCACGTACCTTTTTATGCACTAATGAGCTATGAAGCATTTTGCTGGTCATAGCAGTTATATTTTTAAGAGATCTAAGAGAAGATTGATTTACTGAGGCAATCTTTTCTTGGAGATCATGAAAGCAAAAATGTTTCTAAAAAAAAAAGTAACTAAAATAGCTGAAATGATGGCTGTGCCATGGGCTATTTCTTTAGATGATTCTTTGAAAAATGTGACAAGAATTTAGCTATATTTTACAATCGTATGTCTTCAGTCGGATAAAGTGGTAAAAACTACGTTGGTATAGGTTCTATCACTAGACATTTTTTGGAATGATTATGTTGGTGATGATGAGGTACGAGGAAAGTTCACGATTTCTTTTCTAGTATGGCTGACATGAATGTGCTTCAATCTTGCAGTTGGTGATCTTAATCATTTGATCTCTGCAACCATGAGCGGTGTCACTTGTTGTTTAAGATTCCCAGGGCAACTGAACTCTGACCTGAGAAAATTGGCTGTGAACCTGATCCCGTTTCCTCGCCTCCATTTCTTTATGGTTGGCTTCGCACCCCTCACTTCACGTGGCTCCCAAGTTTACCGCTCTTTAACTGTTCCTGAACTCACCCAACAAATGTGGGATGCAAAAAACATGATGTGTGCGGCTGATCCCCGGCATGGTCGTTATCTTACTGCTTCTGCAATGTTTCGTGGTCGCATGAGCACCAAAGAGGTGGACGAGCAGATGCTTAATGTGCAAAACAAGAACTCATCTTACTTTGTTGAGTGGATCCCAAATAACGTGAAATCTAGTGTATGTGACATCCCACCCAAGGGATTGAAGATGGCATCTACATTCATCGGCAATTCTACTTCGATTCAGGAGATGTTCCGTCGTGTGAGTGAGCAGTTCACTGCCATGTTTAGAAGGAAAGCTTTTCTGCACTGGTGAAGGAATGGATGAAATGGAATTCACAGAAGCTGAGAGCAACATGAATGATCTTGTGTCCGAGTATCAGCAATATCAAAACGCTACTGCTGATGATGATGATGAATATGAAGAGGAACAAGAGGCCGAATCATAAGTATTATATTGCAGTGCTAATGTAAAGTTGGTCTTTAGGCATATTATACCGGCAATCTCTGATTGAATTTTCCTGGGTCTTGTTTGCTGGAGCTTTCGACTGCAGAAGTCTTTTGGATTGTCATTTCCATTTGCGTCTGTCTTTGTGAAGTGGTCTTGTGTATTCTTCTTGAGCATTATTGATGGCTGTATGTAATTACTGTTCTGGTACCTCTTGCCTTGTTTGCGCCCCTGATTTCTTTCGCAGCGGGTTTTTTTTTTTTTTTTTTGTATGTTGTTGTTTTCATCTTTGTAAAGTACAAAGCCCTACTATTGTGTGGTTGTATACCAGTTTGCAGTAGAATGTTGTAGTTGAGACCTAAAAGGATCTAAGCTTTTCATTTTCTCTTTTTTCATTTTGCCTCTTGTCCGAGTAAATGGTGGATTGTGGGGAATGAGTGTGGCCTCTGCTGTCACATGACCTGCACGAACGTCGACACGATGTAATACATCAGCAGACCTAACTTGCGGAAGCAACAGCGAAGAGTGCTTACCGTGATAAGATAATCCACGATAATCAGGGAGAAGATGACAATCAAGGAGAGGATAACACCAATGCTGCGTCATTCACAACTGAAGGATCTTCTCTTGATAAGCCAAGATCAATTTCTAAATAAGCCAAGATCAATTTCTAAAACAGTCTCCTGTAATCTTGCCTTAGTCTATTCAGATCCTAAAATCAAGGATCTCAATTGTACACAAGTGACTATAAATACTTGTATTCTCTCTTGGTTGATGTATTGAAGTATAGAAAGGATTGTTGGTGTGGACGTAGGCTTTGTTTAGCCGAACCACGTTATCCTGTGTGTCCTTCTCTTCCTCTCATCTCTTCCTCTCGTATGGTTTAAGTTCTTCAACTTGGTATGAGAGATGGAGAAAAGACTCCTAATATTTCTTTAGTTTCCCAAAATCCTTGTTCAGATTTTCAGTTATGACATTTACGTCTAGGACATGCTCATTTTCAGTTATTGAACTCGTTGAAAGCTGCTGGTTTCATTTCTATTCATGACAAACACAAATTGAATTTTTGTTCTTCATGTGTGCTTGGAAAAATGCATAGAATTCCTTTTTCTAAGGCTGAGTTTCATGCCACCAAACCTCTTGAAGTTTTACATGCTGATCTTTGGGGGCCAGCACCATGTGCTTCGCAAGAAGGGTACATGTATTACTTATTAATAGTTGACGACTATTCTCGCTTCTCATGGATCTTTCCATTGTCCAAGAAAAGTGATACCTTTCAATGTTTCAAAACCTTCTCAAGCATAGTAGAGCGTCAACTTGAGTCAAAAATTAAAATTTTTCATTCAGATGGAGGAGGCGAATTCATGAGCAAAGAATTTAGCACATTTCTTGAAAACCAAGGTATTCGTCGATGGATAACATGTCCTTATACATCTCAACAAAATGGAATAGTCGAAAGGAAACATAGACATCTGGTGGAAATGGGACTTACCATGAGTATTCATGCCAATATGCCACAAAAATTCTGGTTTGATGCTTTTAGAATAGTTGTTCATCTTATTAACAGGTTGCCTATTGCAGATTTGAAAATGACGCCGTATGAAAAGCTCTTGCATGAAGTTTCAAAATATAGTCATATGAGAACCTTTGGATGTACCATCTATCCTTTGAGTGGACCTAGACGTGCTTCAAAACTAGAACCCAAAGCTCAAGCCTGCGTCTTCATTGGCTATGGAAGCTGCCATAAAGGTTATATCTGTTACAATCCAATCTCCAATCGTGTCATCATATCTAGGCATGTTGTATTTGACGAAGGAAGCTTTTTATACTCTCATTGTGGTTCCTCTCTTATTACATCAGACATTTCAAAATGGTTAGAATTACCCAGATCTGAGTGTATTGACTCTATACTTATTGACAAACCAAACATGAGTACACCTCTTATTGAATTGCCTAGAATCATTCTTAGTCTCCCAAGTTCCTCAACCGTCCAAACTGTTGCTAATCCCTTTGAGTCTTCCTCCAATGATGTACCTAACAACCAAATAGTTGAGCCCACTAGACCCCACCACATGGTAACAAGGTCTCAAGATGGAACCCGTCGGCCTAGAGTCTTCACCTACTTGACCCAAACCAAAACCACTCCTGAAACTGAACCTACCTCTCTAAAAGAGGCCCAACAGGACCACAATTGGGTTGATGCTATGAAAAGCGAGATGGATGCTCTTTACAAAAATAAAACATGGGACCTTGTACCGAGGCAGCCTCACTTGCATGTTATTGGATGCAGATGGGTCTACAAAATCAAACGGCTTTTTGATGGTACTATAACTAGATACAAGGCTAGATTAGTGGCCAAATGATTTAATCAAAGAGAAGGAGTGGATTATTTTGATACTTTCAGTCCAGTTGTCAAACCAACCACTATTCGTCTTGTTCTTTCTATTGCCTTTATCCGTGGATGGTGCATTCAACAACTTGATGTCAATAATGCCTTCCTTCATGGAACACTGAAAGAAGAAGTTTTTATGATTCAGCCGCCAGGGTTTGAAAGTTCAGAGTTGCCTAATCATGTTTGCAAACTCAACAAATCTCTTTATGGACTCAAACAGGCTCCCAGAGCTTGGTTTGACAGTTTGAAGCAGTTTCTTATCAGTGAAGAATTTCAGGAATCGCAGTATGATTCGTTACTTTTTATTCGTAGTGGTTCCAGTACTCTTTATCTCTTGATTTATGTCGATGACATTATTTTGACTGGCAGCTCCAAGAAAGAAATACACAATTTTTCAGCAAAACTTGGACAACACTTCTCCCTCAAAGACTTAGGACAAATCCACTACTTCCTTGGAATTGAGGTGTCCTTTAACAAAGATCATCTTCTTCTCTCGCAAAAGAAATATATTCTTGATGTACTTAGCAAAGCTGGGATGGAGAAGTGTAAAGATGTTGTTACACCTGCTGTTCCCAACTTACCTCTCTCACGATATGAAGGAGAGAAACTCATGGATGCTACTCTCTATAAGAGCATTGTTGGAGCTTTGCAGTATGTCACTCTCACTCGACCTGATATTTCATTTGCTGTTAATAAAGCATGTCAATTTATGCATGATCCTACTGATCTTCATTGGAGTCATATCAAACGCATTCTCCGGTACCTACAAGGCACAAACACATATGGTCTTCAAATTCGAAGAAACCAGTCTATGACATTGGAAGCATATGCAGATGCCGATTGGGCTGGCTGCCCAGATGACCGGCGATCAACTAGTGGATTTGTTACTTTGCTTGGAGGAAATGTTATTTCTTGGGGATCAACTAAACAACATACTGTAGCTCGATCCAGCATAGAAGCTGAATATAAAGCCCTTGCGATTACCGCTTCTGAAATTATTTGGTTGAAATCTCTTCTCAAGGAACTCAAGGTTGACATTACGGTACCACCAATACTCAGATGTGACAATCTTGGAGCCACTTACCTTGCAGCCAATCTTATTTTTCATGCGAGAACAAAACATATTGGGATCTATCATGTATTCACCGTTTCTGGTATGTATCAGTAACTCCGTATCCATGTTTCTAAAAAAAATTTCCTATTAGGAGAAACAACACGAAAAAGGGTAGAAACAACACGAAAAAGGGTATACTTCACATCTTATAATATAATTGGATCTCTATGTATTAACGCTTTTGGCATATATCAGTAACTGCAGATCCATGGTTTCAAAGAAGTCCACTACTACGACAAATGTCACAAATATCTACATTAAGCTGAAATTCGTGCCAGTTTATTTGTTTTCAGAAACGGACATCAGGTTCAAAGAAAATTTGATGTTCGAAATTATCATGATTTGTTGAACTGACTCGGTAAGCCTTTCTACTCGTTTTTTTGTTCTTTTATAATATTGTTCATTTTGTAACATATTTTACGTGCACCAATATTACTAGTCCAGTGATTTCTAAAAAGAGAGAAGCAACATACAAGCTGTTCAAATAAAGAACCCAGCTATAAGAAAAATGCCAACAAAAGTAAGCAATGCAAAAAGGTTATCAAGTAAAAAACTATCTTCATACATTCCAATACAATAACTGCTGGGATTGGTTTCACTCCTTGTGAAATTGAATCCCAAAATAATCTATCATGCCTACCTTCACACGTGATCCATGAGGGATTGGTGGTGAGCCATCAGCATTATTTGGCAAGAAAATTTCCTGAACACCAAACTCATTCTGAAGTCAGATGAATACCGAGCTATAAGAAACCGAAGATCAAGCTAAAATGACTGAACAAAAAGAAAGAAAACAAAATTATCATATTCTCATTTGAACTGTACTGTCTTTTTCTATCATACAACTGTTATTGGTAATGATAAGATACCACTAGTAATTCAAAGATTTCTTTCCCATAAGCAAATAAGTAACCCATTTATTCTTAACTAACATAAAACAAATGGAATTAATTTAACTCATGACTATAAAGTGTTAGGAGTGTGTGTGTTCTTTTTAAATTTTGCAAAGATGTATAACTCTATGCAGTAATACGAAGACCACTTTTCCTGCCGGGTCTAACTTTATCAGCCTTCGACTGGTTTCCCATTCTTGCAAGTGATTGTTTGAAACGTGGCCATAGAAGTAGGTGCAAAATCTCTGATACCACACGTACAAAAAAATCGAAGAAATCAGATTTTACCACCGCATGGATTAGGTTTTATAAGTGATCATAAATTCCTAAAGAACTATTGGCATTGAAGGTTTCTTCAATCTCCAACACCATACCTTTCTTTCTCTCTCTAAAAGCCAGAGTTTACATAATGAATGCTACCTTTCATCTTCACTCCAATGGTTAAGTCTCATAATGATTGAATAACTTGCATTTATGCTACCTTTGAAAAATAAAAATTAACATAGAAACTCGTTCACCCGTTCTGGTAAGGTAACTCACCCGCATCCATGATGGCATGTTGATGGATCCATCATCATGGGGACGGCCATCGACGGAGAAGCAACAGGTGGCAGCTTACAGGATGTCGACAAGTGTCACATGCCCAATGAAAAGGAAAAAAAGATCGCGCACCACCCCCTTAAAAGTCGGGAGCACATGTGAAAGAAATCAACTCATAAGAGCCTCCTCATCTGAATTGGAATTTGACAACAAACATGTTAACGAATAAAAGTGATTACAATGGGATACATATTAGAATTGCTGAGAATTTAAAGGTCAGGCTTAAAACCATGTGTTGCATTTTCCTCATGTTTGTTTGTTAAAAGTTGTGTATGATTTATTGTACTTCGCACACTCTCATTTCAATAGCAAAGAAATGACTTGTAGGTTGGTGAAATATATATGAAGCAATACTTGTCTATCTAGATCGGAAGTTCACGATTCTGGACTTCTGTTTCACTACGAGCTTGACCGTGTTCACCTTCATCTCGTCGACGACTTCTCCGAGCATCTGCTTCCTCCTCTCCTCCTCCGGGTCCCAGTCCTCAAATTTGGGTTTCTCCAGAGTCGAGACCTTTTTAAATCAAAATGGCATTTTGTATTAACATTGAATTTAAACATAAAACGGGTCAAAGGCTTTCATATTCCTTCATTTTTGGCTTCAATGAAAACTGACAAGTTATAGCTATCCTGATGGTTCTTAAAAAAAAAGTGTATATACAGCAGCCATCAAAAAATGGTCGACAATAACTTTAACATTAAATATGCTTCCTACTATTGCCACGTGCTTATAACTGCCTTAAGCTACTCCAGTTTCAGAACAAAACATAAGGATAAATTTTAAGCGTTGTAAAATCCTAATAAAACAATACCCAAACACTAAGGTTGCATTTGATAACCCAGGATGTCAGATCCCAGGTGGGATTTACTGCATAAATCTGAGGTTTGTCAAACTATAGATTTAGAACTGTACATTGGATCTGAAAACGCTGAAATCCATGAATCTCAAATCGGAGGGAGAGAGTTTGACTTGAAGTGTACATGTGTGCGTCTAACATCTACCAGCTTGTCATAATATATATATATATATATATATATATATATATATATATATATATATATATATATATATGTCACAGCTTTCACAATAATATGTAATGGTTGTTCGTGAAAGCCCCAAGAGAACCGCTATAGCTGATTGGGCCAAGGGCTTCAAAAATATAGTATGCTTAAACTCTTTATTTTTCCAGTATAAGGTAAAAGAAAATAATCAACGAACTTTCTGTACGAACTTCCTGTTCTCCAGCAGCAACAAAGAAACTTCAAGTAGAACAATACTAATTGCCAAATAAACATAAGACAGCATTTTTCAAGAGCTTGTGAACCTTATCACTGTTAAATAACAGAAATATATTAAACCATTGAGTAATATGGTGCCTTTAAAATGTCATGGTGAAACTACAGAACCATGACTGCTAATGACTAAGAAGGACTAAAGTCTGATTCTTTTTTAATTTTCAATGCCAATACCTACCAAATGCCCCCAACAGTACTGAACTCTTTGATAAGATGTTAATCTGATCCAGATCCAATGAAAAGTCATGTCTGTTACAAGAAGAAAAGTCATGTCTCTTAGGAAATGAAAAGACATGTCTCTTGAGAGATGAAAAGTCATGTCTCTTGAGAGATGAAAAGTCATGTATGTTGAAAGATGAAAAGTCATGTCTCTTGGGAACTAGAGACCCCTTATGTAACTCCT
>JAANDH010000473.1:3339-17026 GCA_011799765.1 Nymphaea thermarum
AGGAGAAAAATATGAGTGTTGAAGCCAAAATAATTATGTATGACCTGAGTCAAGCAAGGTTAGTAATTGAGCCAATAACTAGCTATCATGATCAAGAATACAAGGTCGGTCAAATAAATGAGGGATTGACAATGTCTAATGAAATGTAGATTTCGAAGCAACTCCAAAAGAATAGACTTGCCAAGGAATCATTGATGACCCAATGAAATTGTGGAAGTAGTAAAATATGAAAAAGGTTACCATAAGTATTGAAGTTTGGAAAAATGTTTGGGTAAAATGAGGGCAAAAGACTGCCTGACCTAAGTCAAGCAAAGATTCGTAATTGAGCCAATAACTGACTATCATGTTTAAGAATATGAGGTTGGACAAATAAAGAAACGAGGGATTGACAATGTAGATCTTGTAGTGATTATGAAAAACTGATTTGCTTGAATGACAGTATTTGAAAATTTAATGTCATTTAGATAGTAGGGTTCAAACATGATTTCATGTTGAAGATTATATAGAAATGATTGAAAAAGACAATGATGCAATATTATTAAATTGATCAAAGATTGCATGAAGACACACATGTGTTCATCATATAATGATAAACATCCAACATTTTTGAAAGTCACCTTTATCATGCATATATTTGAAAATGAGCTTAGGATCCTAATGGAATTTGGTTTGATCAAATTGTTCCTTATCAGATATACCAATATACCTTAGCCTAAAGGCTTAGTACGAGCATAAAATTCTCCATTAGGCAACTAAGGATAAGGTTTATCCTCTTCTTCTTGATCACTCATCGATGTACCATAAATTACCACTCATGGTACTAACGAGGGGGCTTTTCCCACCCAAGGTGTGGTCTAGTTGTAAAGCTTAGTCTTGTGTTACAGCCTAAGACCAAGTCCGACAACATGATGATCGGGACAAATATGTATTGAAAGTTTGAAATATGAGAAATCATGGAAAATCAATTGTCTCTAATGTAATGTTGCCTAAGATGGTAATTAAAATAAATAGAAGAACAAACATTGTTTTCAAACAAGTCCTAAATTGAGGAGGGTTGTATTTGATCCTAGATCTAGGTGAACATGATTGATCATCCTCAATTAGTCTTATATGCAAGAGAGGAAACATAATCATCAAACAATGTAATGAAATGCCGATGGGGTCAAGGCCAAAGAAGGGAACATGCTTTATCATCGGTAATATATGAGATGTTCAAGTTTGTAGAAATGCATCAATTATAATTATAGTCAAACGATGACGGGTCCCATCACGGTCGCCATCTGTTTGCATCCCAAATTTTTCATTGGTTTTGGAGTGCTCCAAAAAAATAAGGTTTTGTTTTGAAATAGGAAAGAAAGGGACTCGCCCGTCGGTACGAGAATCGACCGTTCCCAGCGTCTTTACCGGGGGTAACCAACCCAAGGGATGCATTTCGTTTTAACCTTAAACATCTTTTTGATTCTACATGCGGTGTAGAAAAATATTGAAAGTTTGATGTTTCAAACTTTTGAAAAGACTCTTGAAGAGTTGCTTGAGAATGTGGAATGTTTTGGGAAAGCTAGAATTAGTAAATATCATTTGAAAAATTTGAGAAATCATTTTGAAATCACTTTAGTGTTCTCTTAAGACAATATATCAAATATATTTTAAGAGATAAATGAAGATATGGATTTTGTTCCGTCTTGCTCATACTCCCTGTGCACTCAAGAGTAGCTCTTGATTCCGGATCATTTGAGTTATCTTGCTTGGCCATGGGGATGAACTTAAGTTTTTACTCTAAATCGAGCTCAACTTGTCTATTAGATGAGCCGGGCTCATATCGAGCTTATGGCCCCCATAGCGATGTAGCTGGGCTGCAAGGGCTCTATTGGGCAAAAGCCCCTCTCTCCATCTTTCTCTTGCCAAGTCATCTGGATTGATTCTGGCCCCAGTTGCCACCGCCCCCCTCCATAGCGATGTAGTTGGGCTGCCGGGGCTCTATCAGCCCAAAGCCCCTCCTCCGAATCGAGTACAGGATTGATTCAATATGGAATGAAATCATGAATAGTGTGACTTTTATCTTATAGAATGTATAGTCTCTCCACTCTTGAATAGATTTATTTGAATAAGTAGAATTTTCTAAGAATTATAAAAACTTCCAATGTCTAAGTTTTTAAAATTTTTATGTCATGGAATCTGGTCTATAAATCTAACAGTCATAGTGTCACAAGATGATCCATCATGTTAGTCAACTAACTTGAATTTGAACACCACCCCACACCACATAGATATCCTTGGCACCTAGGGCATTAGGTTGTGTCAATCCTTACTGACTAATGTGAGCTCAATAGACGTCAGCTAGTATATAGCAGTTTCACAGCATTGCACTCAAATCTTCATACTCAGTGGATTCTTCAAGAAAGGGAAAGGGTAGCCGCACGCGAACCGCTCACCATTTAGAAGAACTGATATGGAAAGGGGTAGCTGCATTCTCTGCATTGTCCAAGTCATTGAAAGGAACTTCAGTTAACAATCTATCTCCAGACCAGGGATCAGCACCATCTCCACCCTGTCCCTTCCCGTCCACCACTTCAAACATGATCTGCCACATCAAAAGTCATTGATATCAGCATCAATGTTGTCCCAATTTTATCGGATGCCTCCCAAGATATAGTTGAACCATTTCACCATGGAATCCAATCTAGATAAACCAAAACAAACTTGCCGTAGTTTAACAAGATAAGTAGGTAATTCTCTTAACTTTTAAATTTTTAAAAGGTGAAGAAAAAATGAAAAAAAAATTTGAGATTGCATACCCATACCAAGTTTTTTTAAATTTGTGCCAACAACAGATTCAGTTGTCTGGTGGGTTTAAGAGCTTCATTTGGAGGCACTCTAACGTTCCATAGAATTCATCAATAGGAATGCCAATATATTGAATTAAGATCAGACATATAACCGAACGATTCCGAAAAAATCAGGTATGAAAGAATGAATTAATATTCGATTAAGATATCAGATCGGATTCAGGTTTAAGAATTCTCATCCAATCGGATTCAGATATACATAAGTATCCGATCAGACTGGGATTTGAATCAGATTTAGTTTTAAATAAATATCCTATATGCATTGCTCTTAAAATTTGTGAAAATCGGTGAGATTCGGTTCAAAATTTGGTTTGGATTCAGATTATCAAATTCAATTTTGGATTCAGATTTAGATGTGCTTTTCTTAGTTCACATTCGAATCCAATCTGTTGCAGGATGCATTATCCTGAAAAGTTGGTTGCAAACTTCATATTTGTGATCTTACAAATTGAATATATACAGATGTCACATAAACAACATACTAGTAATAGGATCAAGGTTTTGGGATATACTTTATATCAAAGGTCGATCTGACCGAAAGTTAGGTCGGTTTTTATAGTATGCCCAATGTATGTCAGGTAGTACAACACTATGACATTGTAGTTAAATCCTACAAGGTGGATCAGTCACATAGAAAAGGCAGCTAACAGTCACCATTTAGAAGAACAGGCATACATAGAAAGAGGTAGGTGCGTACTCTTGCAAATTCCAACTGATGGAAAGGGAAGCTCAGCTAACAGTCAATCTCAAGATGAGGGATCAGCACCGTCCCTCCCTCATCTCCATCATTAATGGTGTTAATTTCAGTATGTTTCCCATACACATTATAAAGCAACTGAAGCAACTAAATGAGGACATGCGTGTTTGCTTCCCTGATTCGAAATCTAAAATCAGTACTATATGAAATCTAGTATACTGTTGAAACAAATGATTGAATATCAGCAGTAAGCAGCAGAATAGGTGGATGTAAGGTCCATGCTGCCTCTTTAAGGACATTAAATGTTTGCTTCCCTGGTTCGAGATCTAAAATCGGTACCATATGGAATCTAGTATACTGTTGAAACAAATGATTGAATATCAGCAGTAAGCAGCAGCGTACGTGGATGTAAGGTCCATTCTGGCTCTTTTAGTTACGTGGATGTAAGGTCCATTCTGGCTCTTTTAGTACATGCGTGTTTGCTACCCTGATTCGAGATCTAAAATCAGTACTATATGAAATCTAGTCTACTGTTAAAATAAATAATTGAATATCAGCAGTAAGCAGCAGTTACGTGGATGTAAGGTCCATTCTGCCTCTTTAAGGACATGCGTGTTTGCTTCCCTGATTCGAGATCTAAAATCAGTACCATATGAAATCTAGTATATTGTTGAAACAAATGATTGAATATCAGCAGTAAGCAGCAGCGTACGTGGATGTAAGGTCCATTCTGCCTCTTTAAGGACATGCGTGTTTGCTTCCCTGGTTCGAGATCTAAAATCAGTACCATATGAAATCTAGTCTACTGTTGAAACAAATAATTGAATATCAGCAGTAAGCAGCAGCATAAGTGGATGAAAGGTCCATTCTGCCTTTTTAAGGACATGCGTGTTTGCCTCCCTGGTTCGAGATCTAAAATCAGCACATATGAAATCTAGTATACTGTTCAAACAAATAATTGAATATCAGCAGTAAGCAGCAGCGTACGTGGAAGTAAGGTCCATGATGCCTCTCATATCACGTTTGAGGTCCAATGGAGAGGGGAAAAAGTACCTCATATCACCATGGATCTCAAATTCACCGTAAACAAGAATGGCCTATGGGAACTGATGGAGTCTTTTTATACGATGGATTCATGTGGATGGGTTATCTTTGTATTGTTCTTCAAAGGAGTAGCCAGAAATTTTTTATTTGAGGAATTTTTCAGCTCCCCAACTCCACCCCTAGTCATCAACACATTAAAACTTTATGTGACAATCAATGTACAAACAAGCAATTTATGTTGGTTATGTGGCTCTTCCACTACTCATGACCAAACATTTTCAAAAGAATGGTTATTATATATATATGAATTATACTAAAGTTGGTTTGCCATGGATTTTTGACCAGTATAGAACTTTCATCACCTTTTCACGGTTGTTTATTGTTTTGACTGTTAAAGGCTGGCATTGGTCTAGGTCATTGAGTACGCGGTACTCAGTTGGACTTGGACTCAAGCCCGAAAAATGTGTACCGGGCCAGCCCAATAACTTATCAAGTTCGCTCGAGTTGGCCCAATTGGGCTTGACTTGTTTCGATAAGTCTTTTTGAATACTATTTTTTAATATATATACATATTATTACGAATAATTATGTTTATGTATTATTTTATATTAAAAATACATTTTTATTTTAACCGAGTTTATCACAAGCTCAAGCCACGGTCACAAGCTGTGGCGTCTGGACTGCTGCCGATTGCCTGGTCCACCGTTAGCCTGAGTGCAAGACGCCAAACTCCACAAAGCTGCCTCCTGAGCCATCAAGATGCCAAATGGCGCACGCCACTGCCCATTTGTCGTCTTCTAGATGACATCATATTCATGTGTCATGATAGAATCGGAATTCTTTTCATTATCAGTTGTGTGATGCAGTTATGCCTGTATGCTTGCTTGCCAGAAGACTCAAAAACAGAGAGCTAGCCGTCGAGACTGCTGTCCGCTGCAGTGTTTTTTGAAGCCTGAGTCCGCTTTCCTCTCCCTTTTTTTAAGACGGTAACCGGATTATGTTAATTAGATCAATTAAGGCCTTTTGATTGCTTTTTGTATTTCAACGAGGGTTTTCAATTTTAGTCTGCAGATTTGGAGGTGCTCGGTTTGTGCTAGACTCATTTGAGGATTATGAGTTTTGACTGAGATTAAAAGTACTGATTTTCCCTTTCAAATTTCAGATTAGCATATGTCATATTTTTATATAAGTTTAATTTTATAATTTCATTTGCATTCTTTTCTTAATATTCTTATATTAATGTAGAAACATGAGACATTGTCTATCATATTAATAAAAAAATATCCAACTAGAGCAACGCAACGATTTGGCCCATATGAACAATTTCTTGATTGTCATAATGTCATGGTCCGCAAATAGTTAATTATTTGACTATACTCGAATTCAATCTCAAAATTCAAAATTTTCGTGTAAGTTTATTGAAAGGTGATGAAAAGCATTTATGATTATTTCAAACACAAAAACAAGTTATTGAGCAAGAGAAAGAAAACCAAGATGCGGCAACAAGAGAAAACAAATATGCTATTGCTGCTCCACTCTGAAAGCTCTTGATGTTGCTCTTATTAAATACGATTCTCCACCTTTTAAGTATTTAAAAATTCAAATTGTAGAAAGTGTGGTGCGTGATTGAAGGTTGTGACATCTTACATGGGAGATACTAGTAAATGAAAGAGATGAAGTTAGGCGAGCTTATATTAATTATGGCTCATATCAGCACAAGTATCATATGCGTAAATTCAAGTTTTGTGGTTTCAAAAATTTACATGGTTAGAATATTCTCACAATACATATAGAGAATATTGTTTGCAGTCTGATAAAATATTTTATGCAACTTGTGTTGTTTCAAAAAGTTTAAGAAACAATGGGTCGACATATGAAATATGTAATGAAAGTAATTTAGCATACAAAATGATCACATCATTTAAATTTGCATTTATTTTGCATTTGATAAAATAACTTTTGAGACAAAGTAATACTTTTTGTCAAGTATTGCAAAGGCAAGAACAAGACATTTTAAATGCAATGCCTATGGTTTACCAATTTCGAATGAGTACCTACAAGAACTTAGAGAGACTAGCTATGATAAATTTGTGGATATTGTGAAAGCATTTTGTATGACACATGATATCTATGTTCTATATGAAAGTTCAATATTTTGTTAGATGATTATGTTTTCATTGTAAACGTATTTTTATTACAGTGAGACATCATTATCATGTAGATATTTTTATTGTCGTCATTACTTATCAATTGGTAGAGTTAAATAGTATATTTAAGAAGAATTCTATAGAAATACTTTGTCTGATGTTGACCTTCAACCCTTTAAGATGAATATGAGTCATTTAATAAATAAGACGCACATATTTTTACAGAGAAGTTTTGTCCGGAAGAGATTTTCATATTTAGATTTTCTGAGTTTAAAATATTAGTTGAGACATTATAAGAAAGATATCAATCATCATGCAAATTTTCAAAATTACATATACAAGTTGATTTGTCTCATTCTAATGCTTATTGTCTCCACTTAACCATAGAAAGGACATTCTCTACTATGAAACTTATTAAAACAAGATTGTGTAACAAAATGAATGATAAATTCTTTGAAGATTGTTTACTTTTGTATATTGAAAAAAAAAAATTACTCAAATGTTTTATTGGAATGATATTATCAATGCCTTTTACAAGACGACAACTCGTAAAGTACAACTGAAATATGCAAAGTATCTTGTTGCACTATTTTGATGTTAAAGTCTATTTAAGTCATTCTTTGGTTTCAATAATAAATGATGTATTTTTCATTTATATTTTATTGTGCATGTGGAAAAATTATATATCTTTTCAATGGAACAATGACAAAACTGATTGTGTCACATAAAAAATAATATGAAACTGTTTGTTTTAGGTAAATAATATTTTTGGTTGTTGGTTTTTAAGTCCATATACTTGTTTGCTATGTTTTGAGTTGTGATATTTGTATACTTACCTTATGCTACACCTAAGTTACTTTAATAAAAATAAAACACTTTTTCTATTTAGGACAGATCATGTTATTGATATCAAACATGATACGCCACATCAATGTTATTGATATCAGCATTAATGTTATCCCAGTTTTATCCGATGCATCCCAACAGATAGCTGAGCCATTTCACCATGGGATCCAACCTAAATAAGCCAAAACAAACTTGCCATAGATCAACAAGATAAATGAAAAAATGACGAAAAAATGTTGAGATTTCATACCTATACCAAGTTTTTTTTAAAAATTTGTGTCAACAGATTTAATTGTCTCGTGGGTTTGGGAGCTTCATTTGTATATCTCGAAAAAATCTTGGTGAATTTAAAAAAAATTAAAACATTTAATAAATCTTGAAAATTTTTAAAAATAAAAATTAATAAAAATACGAAAATACGTGTTCTTTCACGTTTTTTATTTTTTGGTTTTTTTTAAACACATTTTTTTCACGTTTTATACATACTTTTGACGAATAAAAAGGTTTTTTGTGACAATGGGACTCGATACCAGCACTTACCCTCAATTTTATTTTTGAATTCCAATTCTAAAAATAAATTTCTAGAAACTACTTACCGTTTCTATATTTTCAGGACATCAAACGGACGGGCTAACAGTTTGTTACAATCGCCAAACAGCCCCTTGAGAGCCAGTGAGTTACTATTCTATGTTGGGGCAGATACATGGAACTGCTCCCACACCACATTTTAGCTTCGAGTTAAAACAGAACCGGAGTTGTAAAGGCCATGTGTCTGTCCGTCAATTGTAGACTTGTGCAAATTTAAAAAGAAAAAAGAAGCGTACATTTCAACTTTGAATCAAATTTTGTGCAAATTCAGATTTAAGAATTGACATCCAACCGGATTTGGATTTAAGAAATCTCATCAGATTGGATTCAGATTTACATAAGTATCCGATCAGATTGAGATTTGGATAATATTTAGTTTTAAATAAATATACTATATCCACTACTCTTATAATTTGTGAAAATTGGTCAAATTCGGTTCCATATTTGGATTTGATTCGGATGATCAAATCAAATTTTAGATTCAGATATAGATATGCTTTTCTTGTTTCGCACTTGAATCAGATTCGAATCCAATCTGTTGACATTCTTACTCATCAGGATGCACCCTAAAGAGATTCAGTTTTCCATTATCCTGAAAAGTTGGTTGCAAACTTATCCTTGTGGTCTTACAAATTGACTATAAACAGATGTCACATGAACAATATACTAGTAATAGGATCAAGGTTTTGGATATACTTTATATCCAATATCAAAGGCTGTATTGGTTTTTGAAATAACCCTAATGCACGTCAGCTAATACAACAACATTGTAGTTAAATCCTCCTACAAGGTGGATCAGTCAGATGGAAAGGGCAGCTAACAGTCACCATCTAGAAGAAACAGACATACATAGAAAAAGGCAGGTGAAAACTCAGCTAACAGTCAATCTCAAGATGAGGAATCAGCACCGTCTGTCCCTCATCTCCATCATTAATGTTATTAATTTCAGTATGTTTTCCATACGCATTATATGGCAATTAAACAAACATAATAAGGGCATGCGTGTTTGCTTCCCTGGTTGGAGATCTAAAATCAGTACTGGAGGTCCAATGGAGCGGGAAAAGAGTATCTCATATCACCATGGATCTCAAATTCACTGTACACAATAATGGCCTATGGAAACTGATGGAGTCCCTTTATACTATAGGTTCATATGGAGGGGTTATCTTTGTATTGTTTATAGGAGTAGAGCCAGGAATTTTTCATTTGAGAAGATTATCTATAGTTTTAAAATTTTATCATGTACCAAAATATAATTTTTTTTCTAAATTTTATATTGACTGAATGAAAATTTTGTAAAATTACATGTTTTGTCAGCTCCCTGGCTCCACCCCTAGTCATCAAAACATTCAAACTTTAAGAGGCAATCAATGCATTAACAAGCAATTTATGTTGGCTGGTGTAGGCAATGTCCCACACCATCCCTCATGTGCAGTATTGATGGCCACCCTTTCCACCTATTGGGATGGTTATTTAATATATATATATATATATATATATATATATATATATATATATATATATATATATGCCCGAATTAAAACCTGGTACTCGGCTTAATTCAAACCTGGACTCAAACTTGAAAAATGTGTATCGGGCCGGCCGGCCCGGGTTGGCTCGCCTGCGCTTGATTCGACTCGATAAGTTTTTTTAATATTATTATATATATATATATTACATATAATTATATTTATATATTAGTTTATATTAAAATATATATTTTTTAATTTAATTGTGCTAGACCTAGTCTTGGGCCACGATCACGAGCTGTGGTGTCTGATCTGCCGTCGAGACTGCTGTGTGGCGTCTGAACTACTGCCGATTAGTTATTTTTATAAACATATGATTCATATGTTTATATAGTTTTAATTTTATAATTTCATTTGCATTCTTTTCTTAATATTCTTATATTCATGTAGAAGCATGAGACGTTTTCTATCTTATTAATAAAAAAAATATCCAACTGAAGCAAGACTGCTATTTGGTCCATGTGAACAATTCCTTGGTTGTCATAATGTCATGGTCTGCAATTATTTAATTATTTGATTATAGTTGAATTAAGATTTCAAATTTCAAATTTTGTGTATAAGTTTATTGAGAAGGTGATGAAAAGCATTTATGATTATTTCAAACATTAGAACAAGTTACTGAGCAAGAGAAAGAAAACCAAGATGCTAGAAAGGAAGAAAATCAAGATGCTGCAAAGAGAGAAAACAAATATGCTGCTCCGAAAAGCTTTTGATGTTGCTCTTTTTTAATTTGGCCCAGCTATCGGCTGCAGTGTTTGCTGAGGCCTGAGTCTGCTTTCCGCTCCCTCTTTCTATACCGGTAACCCATATTTGTTATTTTTCCTCACGGTAATTCCCTTACTCTCTCTTAAATTATTGTTTTTTATTTTGAATTAAGGATATAATTAGTTTAATTGGCTCCTTTTGATTGCTTTTGTATTTCAATGAGGGTTTTCAAATTTAGTCTGCAGATTTGGAGGTGTTCTGTTTGTTATGGACTCATTTGAGACTTAGTTGTTCTGATTAAGATTAAAAGTACCGATTTTCCCTTTCAAATTTCAGGTTAGTATCTATCATACTTTTATATAGTTTTAATTTTATAATTTCATTTGCATTCTTTTCTTAATATTCACTCTGAAAGCTCTTGATGTTACTCTTTTTTAATACGATTCTCTACATTTTAAGTATTTAAAAATTCAAACTGTAGAAACTGTAGTGTGTGACTAAAGGTTGTGACATCTTACATAGGAGATGTTAGTAAATGAGAGAAATGAAGTTAGACAATCTTATATCAGTTACCGGGTCATATAAGTACAAGTTTTATAGGTAGTCATTGTCAGGTCCTTAGATCATCTTCTTAAATTCAAGCTTTGTGGTTTCAAATATTTACATGCTTAGAATATTCTCACAATACAGATAGTGCATATTGATTGCATGGTGCCGTTTGACAAAAATATGTTATGCAACTTGTGTAGTTTCAAAAAGTTTAAGAAATAATGGGTCGACATATCAAATCCTTATTGGAGGTAATTTAGCAAACAAAATGATTATATATATATATATATATAGATTTTCAAAATCTCACTATCTTTTGTTGAAAGTCAAAAAATCATGAGACTTTGAAAAACTTGCGATTTTTTCGGAGATTTTAATTTTTTAAATTTTTATTAAAAAAATTGTCGAAACTTCAGGGAAATAGACTTTACTGATATTTTCCCATGACTGATATTTGTGATATATATATATATATCGCAAAGTCGGAACCTTGCCAATTGTTAGACCAGCTGCGATTCAGGTCTAAGGAGCCCTAGCGGTAATTTAGACTTCAAATACAGAACAGAAACATACATGAGATCAATAAAGTCATTTATCTCATTGACAGAAAACTATATTCCAGAAACACAGTCGCAGAAGGTTAGATTAGGAAATAACCTCTTTAACTTAATTTAATCAAAATGTAACTCCTCACAAACAAGAATTCTCTCCTTTCTACTAAAGTTAACACACAAATAAATTAACCGTCTCTCTCTCTCTCTCTCTCTCTCTCTCTCTCTCTCTCTCTCTCTCTCTCTCTCTCTCTCTAATAAAGAACACAGAAAAAAGAAAAACAAGCATGCTTCTACTCCCTTCCCCACTATATAGACAATACCAACAGAAGCTTTCGCTGTTCAGCAGATGCGTGTCAAAATTTCATGGCTCGATCACAAACAAAGGCTGCAAGTGAAAGTTAAACTGTTAACAAATTCAGGAAATAACAGGGTCAAAAGAAGGTTTCCAACAAAGATCCAGCCTTACCATGTCTGCACTCACAGGTTTACCATCATCCACGAGGATCTCAATCACTGTTCCAGATTGATCAGCCTGTGCAATTAAAAATTGGATTAACTGCCTCATAATGTCGAGTGCTCCACATATACAGTCACTTAAAAGTTGAAAGTAATCATACATCTTATCATGCACAAACTTTAGACATGTACATCTTAAGATGCATGTAATAAGACATTGTAATAAGACATCCCTCCCAAAACACACGCACACACCTACACACAATCTTAGGTCAGGTCACCACCTGCACCCAATCCAATCAGGGTTGCAGTGTACAGATGAGAGTACACTGATAAGTCTTATGTCTGAGTGACAAAAGAAGGTGAAATAGGTGGCAACCACATCTCTCTTTCACACACATACACACACATACACATACAGATGTCCCTGTGCTTTTCAACTTTGCCAATGCCTTTCTCATTGATGCAAACAAATAAGTCGTATCTTGACTAGAAAGAAATCACCCATAAACTAGATAACAGTCATATTCTTCATTTTTATCCATGGTTTTAGCCATAAGAAAGAAGGTAGCCTTGTTAAAGTTTACCTTCCAATACATCATTTATACAAACATAACAGAGAGGTATGTTTTTCCTCTCACCGTTGAAATGCAATAAAAACAAGAAACCTCGATGAAGGCAGTACATGAATCAATCATGACATAAAAAATGTCTTTAGGATATTGAAACCAACCAATGTGCACCAACACGATATTTCAAAAACATGAAAAATATATACTGCAAGATAATAGTTCCTAGCACAAGTACTATCATTACTTTGAGGTTACAATTGAGTCAAGCAATTACTTCATGCGAACATGTGTCACTAACATGTAACTGTAAATACGCACATAAGAGCAGATACAGTTCTAGCTTGTATAGCAGCTTGGAACATGTCACCAACAGTGCAAAAGATTAAATTTACCAGGTGGCAAACATGACCATCCAAAGAAAGTCAGAAGAAACATTAAAGAAATGTTTATAATTTCACTCTCTCTCTCTCTCCACAAATAAAGGCTTGCTTGTGTGTGTCTGCATGATACTTAATCTATTTCTAATCTTTTCTACAACAAAAGAGATCTTGTGCTGCAAACCTAGTATATACAAAAAGTTGATTGTGATAGCCAGGCACCATGTAAGGTTTCTTGGGGCTTGAAGTCCATCAAATCCTCAAGGGTCGTTTACCGGAGTAGTGATCATGAAAAAGAAAAGGAAAATAACCATAAACTAGATTATTATATTTAATGTCAACTCACTGTCATTATGAAGTTTGCATTGGAGATTTCCTTTAAACACAAATATTTAGCATCAGATACCCAAAAACAGAAATTCATTACTGGAAGAAAAAACATTTCATAGTAAAATCTACATTAAATAGCTTGTTTGAAGCAAAATGACCAGTATCATCTCAAGAAATTTAAACACAGTTTGTTGTCTGAGTAATTAAATGTAAGGCTAAAGCAATTATGGAGGGGAGATCAGGACTTACTTCAATCTCATTCATCAGTTTCATTGCTTCGATGATGCAGAGGACCTGTCCTTTCTTCACCTTATCTCCAATCTAACAAACAGTGCTAACAAAGGTTGACAAAGGAACAGGTAGGGACAAAATAGACAAAATAACAGAGAGAAGTTTGACAAGGCCACCTTGACAAATGCTGGTTCACCAGGTGCTGGACTACGGTAG